>CM076572.1:37704346-37814076 GCA_034641835.2 Pinus albicaulis | reverse complement strand
ACTAGGGCTCACCCAAGGCCTCACCATCAAGCCGCACTCTGGCTTTGGGGTTATGCTTGGAGGAAAAAACTTAATTAATTATTAAGTATCGTAAGGACCTAACAATTAACCAAGTGAAAAATACCTCCCAAAGTAAACTCACTTGATGACAAGGTCCCAAGTTACCTAGATCTGTTACATGACTCAACTCATCATCTTAGCATCACTTTACATCATCCTTGTAGGGCTTGTGGAATCTGAGTACAACAGAAGAAAATGAGAAGAAAAAAAATAGTTGAAAAACTCTAATGATATAGTGAACTTTGATGGTACATGGAGCCTCTAATACATCCTTTGGCATGGAGTCTTCAAAAGTTTTGGGTACACTTTAGTGGTCAACACCACCCACATCCAACCTATCAAGGATAGTCCATAAAGTTATGCCCATACTTGCCCTTAACATACACTGAAATAACAAATCATTATTATTTACCATTCCCACCCATAACATTAACTCGAGCCAATCATAATATTATTGACAAGGTTGGATTCTACTGTATCAACTCTCCCTTTAACAAAATCTTTCCGTAAATAGTTTTTCGTTCCAATAAAAGCAAAACCAAAATGCATGGACTCCTTTGAAAAAACAAAAAATAAATAAATAAACAATATATATATATATATGTTAGCTCAATCGGTTCAAAGAGAGTCTTTCAAGGCAGAGTTCAACATGAGATCTCCCATTCTAGTTCAACTAAGGTTCAGGTTGGTCAAGTCCCTTTTGGTTACCAATGACTATTATGGATGGCAGTGGAACTGCCCTCCATCAGATTTGTGTGTTTTAGGATGAAGGGAACGGCTTATTTTAAAGACAAAAGTTAGGGTTTTAAATCTATGAGAATTTCATCTATCTATTGAAATTTGGTTACCGGAGGACAGGTGGTTCCCTAAGGCTTTGATCTTTGGCCTAGGGAAAAGTGTCCAAAAGAATTTAATTTTTTCTCCTAAAATGACTTTATAAAGTTATAAAGTCAAATCTAATTTAAAAGTGACTTTAAGTGATAAAGTTACTAAAGTCTAATTTTAAACTAACTTTAATAAAGTCAATGTGAAATTAGAAAGGAAAAGTGACTTTGGAAATAAATGACAAAGTGGGTCTTTATTAAAGTGGAGTCAATTAAAAAATAGAAAGTGAGATTTAAATGAGCATTTAATCTCAGCCCTAGATCTAAAGTTATCTCCGCCATTAGATTTAGGGATTCCCCAAAAGTCACTTAGGGTTAGGTTAAAAGAGGAAAAGGAGGGAAAAGGTCATTCATTTTTTCATGACCAGATTGAGAGAGGAGGAAGAGAGCAAAGGATATTTCTGAACAGAGAAGGAGGAGGAAGAACAGCACCTTTGCACGCATATCGAGGAAGCAAGATTTCAGTGAATCCGTACAGCAAGCAGCAATGCAAAGTTCAAGGCAAGCGACACGAATTTTGAGAAGGGAAAACAACATTTAATGCAGCACAAATTTCGAGGTCCGTATAGCAGTTAAAGAGGCACAAAAACCAAGGTCCGTACAACAACAAAATAGATCAGTTTTTCCTGAAATCCGTACAGCAGTTTTCAACACGCAAATCGAGGTCCGTACAGCACGTTTTTCGAGGCAGCAAGTGGCACAGTTTTTTAGGAGGTCGTACAACTGTTTCGGCACTGTTTTCGGTGTTGTCCGTATAGCATTTAAGGCTGTACTTTCTGCTGTAATTTTCGTTTCTATTTGGCACGAAAATCGAGGCGAAGGTTGTGAACGATTTTCGAGATAAGTAAACATACTAGTTGCTGGAATTTTTCTGTGTTTTCTATTTCTCTGTAAAAGATATTTATCAGAAATTATTAAAAAAAAAAGAAAAAAGAAAAAAAAAGAGCTTTCGAACTGGTTTTCCCCAAGAGTTGTAGGGGGTTTTTCCAAGATCACATTGACCAAAAATAAGCATGTCAAAAATTGTGTGTGTGGCTGATCTATTTTTCTAGTTTTTATTTCTGCATTTCAGCATTGTGAAATTTCCAGAATTTGTGTTTTCAGAAAATATTTATTTTTTCAGCTTGTTAATGTATGGCTATGGGAATGGGCATTTAACTATAAGGGAGAAATAAGGAGAATCTGAAAACCGGGGTTGGGTATTCAAATTTCTACATGGTATCGGAGCTATTTTGCTGAAAAGTGTAGATTGGGATCGCAAGAAGAAAAATTACAACAGGCTGATTTTTCACACAGAAAACATCACCTTTAATACAACAATGTTATTTTCAGTTTATTAGGAAAGCAAGCATGTCTTTGGGCTTGAGAGTGGAGGATAGGTTGGATGGGCATAATAACTACAGTGTATGGAACGAGAGAATGCAGAGCATCTTTGAGGAGGCAGAAGTCTGGGATATCATGGTGCATACTACACAGAACCCTGTTAATGTGCCTACTGATGCTGTTCAGTGGGCAGCCTTTAATAAAAAGAATAACAAGGGTAAGAGACTGATTCTAGATGGAATCAAAGACCATTGCATTCCTCATGTAAGAGGGAAGAGATATGCTCATGAGATGTGGACAGCATTGACCAATCTCTACCAGAGTACCAATGAGAACAGGAAAATGGTCTTACGGGAGAAGTTGAAGACCATTAAGATGGGTAAGACTGATAGTGCAGCTGGATATCTCACAAAGATTACTAATGTGAGAGATGCATTGGCAGCAATTGGAGAGGTCATTCCACCCACTGAGTTGGTGCAGATTGCAGTGAATGGCCTTCCAAGTTCATGGCTGAACTTTGCTGCTGGGGTTTGTGCACGTGAGACCCTTCCCTCTTGGGAGAGTTTTTGGGATGATTGCATACAGACAAAAATCAGAAAGAGCCAGCTTGGGGCAGCCAAACCAGTGGAGCAAGATGAGGATATAGCACTGTTGGCAGGAGGCAAGAAAGGCAAGGAAAAGAAGCAAGCTTCCACAAGCAGTGGTGGGGGCAAAGGCAAAGGTAAAGGTAAATAGAGGAACACGCAGAAGGACTATTCCAAGGTGAAGTGCTCGAATTGTCAGAAGATGGGACACTATGCAGTTGTGTGTCCGGAGAAGAAGAAGAAGAAAGGGAAAAACCAGAGCATGGCAGCATCAGCAGAGATAGAGGACTTTACGGAGAGCTTTGACCGAGAGTTTGGGTTCATTGCTTGTGAGTCCACTAGTGCAGGGTCACCTGCCACGGAGGTTGAGAGGGAGTGTGCATTTCCCTCCACTAGCAGAGCATCTTCAGGTATCTGGTATGTTGACAGTGGGGCTTCTCTGGTCCGCCACATGACAGAGTCCGTACAGCCGCGCAGCTTTCGCAGAGCGCAATCATATAGAGGTAGTAATGTGAGACAACAAGCAGCAGAGCAATGGCAGTAGGGACATCGATATTTGATAGGGAACCCAAACCTCCCTTGAAGGAAAAGCGTATGTTCCATATGTGCGTAAGGAAAGAAGAACCCTCATCTGCCTCAAGATTGGAAGACAGAGGGGTATGAGATACTGCTTCAGAGAGGATGATGGCCGATATATCCTGTGTTTTCCAAATTCGATTCGGGCCTAGGAGGATAGGTGTACGCCATTCAAAGGTGTACAAGTTTGCATTTCAACCCCTTTTGGCATTGAGTAGTAGTACCAGCAAAAAAGCTAGCAGTTCAAAGCTGTGTGAGAGCTGGCACCGCAAGATGGGGCACATGTATCATGGAGCCTTGAGACATTGCGGTAGATCACTACAGGTGTGCCAGATTTCAGCACTGATCACTTTGATACATGCAGACGATGTGATATGGGAAAGTTTTCCAAATCCCCTTTTTCCAGCAGTGACATCACATCGACTGAGATACTTGATTTGATTCATTCCGATGTGAGTGGTCGGATGTCTCATGTTTCCTAGAGTCGATATGAGTATTATGTATTATTCATTGATGATCACTCCAGGAGGACTTGGATTTATTTCTTGAAGACCAAGAGTGAGGTCTCTAAGTGGTTTCAGGAGTTTAGAGCTCTTGTGGAGACTCAGACAAGTCGAAAGGTCAAGTCCCTGAGGTCGGATAATGGAGGAGAGAACACCCTTAGTGAGTTTGTTGATTATTGTGCGGAGTGTTGTGATTAGAGGGAGCTCGATCGTCTGCTACAACCCCAAGTAACGAGGTTGCGAGAGGGAAGAACAGATCTATCGAGGGGGCTACCAAAGCCATGCTACATGGTTAGGGTCACTATTGTTTTTTGTAAGCGCAGGCTCGCAATATTGTTGTATATTTGCGTAATAGAGTCCGCATCGTGCCTTGGGGCATGTGGACTTTGAGGAGGCTTTTCTCGGGAAGAAGCTCCGATATTGGTCATCTTTCGTATTCTTGGGTGTATTGCATACTCTTATGTACCCAAGGAAAAGAGGAACGAACTAGAGCCCAACGAGAAGGGTATCTTTGTGGCCACAGCAGGACTCGATGACTCGATTTATATTCCTTACGAGGAGAGATGTTGTCAAAGTGGATGGAAGTTCAAGGAGGACAGTATTTTCTGTGGAGGTCACGGGAGATAGAGTATCTGGATCGGCCAGACCCTCAGGAGTAGCTGAGTCAGGCACAGGGATCCAGTGGGCAGGGATCAGGAGGATCTGGAGGTACATCGATTACGGTGTCAGGTCCATCAGTGAGCAGCGGCTCGCAGAGTTAGAGGGGTGGTGCTTTGGGCAACATGCAGAGCAGTTCACTAGGGAGTCCACTGATGGACAGTTCACATGGTACTTCAACGTCTACAAGTTCAGGTTCAGGCAGGAGGACAGTAGACGGACAATCGAGAGTTCAAGCTCCTGATGATGAGGAGGAGTTTCATTCTCTGGTGGGAGAAGTGTGCTCAAGGAAGAGGAAGCCCAAGTGGCTTCAGGATACCTTGAGAGAGGCCACATCTGTTGCTGGGCCTAAGAGGTCGGTCAAAGAGAGCAGACCACCTGATAGGTTCTATAGCTATATGGCAATGGTTGCCAACATCATTGACTCTGAGGCTTCAAGCTATGAGGAGGCAGCTAGCCAGTAGGTCTGGAGAAAGGCCATGTAGGAGGAGTATTCTTCTATCATGAAGAATGATGTTTGGGAGGTGGTGTCGAGGCCTGAGGGCAAATCTGTGGTTACTTCTAGATGGCTTTACAAGGTAAAGCATGTTGTAGATGGCAGCATTGAGAAATTCAAGGCAAGGTTTGTTGCTAGAGGGTTCTTCCAGGTAGAGGGAGTAGATTATGAGGAGACCTTCGCTCCTATGGCTCGTTATACTTCGATTCACTCCATCATATCGATAGCAGTAGAGATGGGTTGGAAGATCCACCAGATGGATGTGAAGACCGCATTTCTCAATGGCTTCATACAAGAGGAGGTGTACATTGAGCAGCCACAGGGCTTTGAGATGCATGGGAAGGAGTCCCATGTGTGCGTACTGAAGAACTGGCCCTTAATGGCCTCAAGCAAGCTCCTAGAGCTTGGTACCTGGTGATAGACACATACTTGGGTGGAGATGGATTCACAAAGAGTGAGGCAGATCCGAACCTTTAATTTATTGTGATAGGTGAGGAGCCTCTCATTCTGGTGTTGTATGTGGATGACTTGGTCATTATGGGTGCAGAGAGACTCATAGAGCACTGCAAGAGAGATCTTGCGTCGGAGTTTGAGATGAAGGACATTGGCTTGATGCACTACTTTTTGGGTTTGGAGGTGTGGTAGGAGGAGGGGCATTTCTTCCTGGGGCAGGGGAAGTATATTGTGGACATCCTTGGCAGATTCCACATGGAGGATTGTAGACCCATGTCGACACCAATGATCACCAACAGAAAGAAGCTTCATGCTCCAAATTCCGAGTTGGTGGATCCCACATTGTATAGACAGATGATTGGTTCCTTGATGTATTTGGTCAACACCAGACCAGATATATGTTTTGCAGTCAACACGATGAGCCAGTTCATGTGTGAGCCTGTGGAGGGTGCACCGGGTTGTCAAGAACACATTTTGCGGTATCATAGTAGGGACAAAGTGATTGTCCGGATTATAAAAAGGGGATGGAGTGAGACTAAAGGTGTTACACCGATTCTCGATTGGGCAGATTGTGCTTCCCGACAGAAGAGCATACTAGGGTGTTGTTTTCGAAGGTTCCCTCAGCCCTGTCGTGGTTCGACCAAAAGCAAAGAATCGCAGCATTGAATTCAGCTAGTAAGGCAGCACAGGTCTTCACCGGCTCACATTGTGAGGCCATATGGCTTCACAAGATGTTGTTTTGCTTATTTGGTCAAGCGTTGAGACCTTTAGTGATTTACTATGATAATCAGAGTTGCATTAAACTCACTGAGAATCCATTATTTCATGACAGGTCAAAGCATATCAAGATAAGATATCATTTCATTAGAGACTATGTTCAAAAGGGAGTTGGGAAGCTTGAGTATATTCCCACATATGAGCAAAAGTTGCGTATATTCTTACCAAAGCCTTACCACGAGGCAAGCATGTCTACTTCAAAGACAAGATGGGTGTGGTGAAGAACACCTTCCTCAGAAGAGGGAGTGTGAGGATTTGCTACGAGGACAAAAAATTTCAAGGCTCCAAAAAAATTTAATTTTTTTTCTCCAAAGTGATTTTATAAAGTTATAAAGTCAAATCTAATTTAAAAGTGTCTTTACGTGATAAAGTTACTAAAGTCTAATTTTAAAGTGACTTTAATAAAGTCAATGTGAAATTAGAAAGAAAAAGTGACTTTGGAAGCAAATGACTAGGTGGGTCTTTATTAAAGTGGCGTGAATTAAAAAATAGAAAGTGAGATTTAAATGAGCATTTAATCTCAGCCCTAAATCTAAAGCTATCTCAGCGATTAGATTTAGGGATTCCCCAAAAGTCACTTAGGGTTACGTTAAACGAGGAAAAGGAGGGAAAAGGTCATTCATTCTTTCATGAGCAGATTGAGAGAAGGAGAGCAAGAGAGCAAAGGATATTTCTGAGCAGAGAAGGAGGAAAAACAGCACCTTGGCACGCATACCGAGGCAACAAGATTTCAGCAAATCCGTACAGCGAGTAGCAGCACGAAGTTCAAGGCAAGTGGCACAAATTTCGAGGGAAACAGCATTTAATGCAGCACAAATTTCGAAGTCCATACAGCAGTTAAGGAGGCACAAAAACCAAGGTCCATACAACAGCAAAAACAGATCTAATTTATGAAATCCGTACAATAGTTTTCAGCACGCAAATCGAGGTCCGTACAGCAGACGTACAACATGTTTTTCGAGGCAGCAAGTGGCATAGTTTTCGAGGAGGTCGTACAGCGATTTCGACACTATTTTCAGTGCTATCCGTACAGCATTTAATGTTGTACTTTCTGCTGTAAATTTATGTTTTTGTTTAGCACGAAAATCGAGGCGGAGGTTGTGCACGGTTTTCGAGATAAGTAAAAATACTGGTTGCTGGAATTTTCTGTGTTTTTCTATATCTCTGTAAAAGCTATTTATCAGAAATAAAGGAGAGCTTTCAAACTGGTTTTGCCCAAGAGTTGTAGGGGGTTTTTCCAGGGTCAAGTTGACCAAAAATCAACGTGTCTATTTTCTGTGTGTGGCTGATTTATTTTCTAAGTTTTTATTTCTGCATTTCAGCATTGTGAAATTTCCAGAATTAGTGTTTTCAGAAAATATTTATTTTTCCAGCTTGTTGAATGTATGGCTATGGGAATGAGCATTTAACTATATGTGAGAAATAAGGAAAAACTGAAAACCGGGGTTGGGTTATCAAATTTCTACACTATCACAACAAATGGAATTTATTTTCCTAATTGTTAATTTTATTTAACAATTTATTTGCAGTTTTATATGGCGAACGCCAAATAATTCACACAATGATTTTCAAAAATAAACTGCGAAAGAAAATAGTGTTGGAAATTGAGAAATTACTAGCACACACACATAAAAATGACACCGTTAATTTTGGACAAATGTCCCCTGAAAAACCTAACTTAGGAAAACAGGTGCAGCAATAAGGGTTTTTATTATTATGCAGCAGTGAAAATCTGAGTACAATCTATGGATGCCCAACTAGCAATCCAAACAGCAAGAAAATCTGGCCAAAATAATCTAAGGGAATTTCCCTTCCTCCACAAGCAACCCCGGCACAACTCTACCTTAGAAAACTTGTCCTCCTGGACCCTTTGCGTTAGCTTCTGCGCAAACCCTTGGACGTCTAGCCCGAAATAGCCTCTGATCAAGTCGTTTTGCATGTCTCTGTTGAGGAAACTGATTCTTCGGCACGTTGGAAGACTTTCCCGACCTTTCGAAGCTAAGTCGAATTTCCTCCAACCAAATCGAATTACTCTTCTAAAGCAACTCCGCAGTCCTCTGCGCGACCTCACTGACAATAACTCGGCCTCCTGCTGTAGCCTAAACCCAGAAACCCAGGGGCTAAGACACACTTGAACTCCAAAACCCAGAAAGCGTTTTGTGAAATTTCAGTTGGTGTTCAAGTTATTCAAATAATTAATTATTTTAATGTATTTCTTAAGTCTAAACTTAGGAAAACTAAATAATTAAAATGAATTAATTAACACATGGGATGAATTGTTCTAAATGACACGGATCAAGCAGTTTTTAATTCTCAGTCGTTGATGAGTGTTTTAATCTCGGCGATTGATGACATTAATGAAAAAGTATAAGAGAAAGGCTTGAGGGTCAATTGGAGACACACACACGGAGGCAGAGCTGAGAAACTGATCTGGAATTCTAGGGCAGAGTTTGCTAAGAATTTCTGGAGGATTTCTCTACAGCGAGGGGTAGTATTGGTTGAGGGGATGATCTGATCTAGGAGCCAAGAGTCAGCAAGAGACAGAGGAGCAGCTTTCAAGGACAGCGCAGAGGAGCAAGGGCAACAGCAACAGCAACTTCAACCACTACACAGGTGCTACGCAAGCCCGGGGGGGCAGCGTTGCAGCTTCAGAGGGTTTTAGAATTACGTAGAGGGCCTCCAGGGCCAGCGTAAGGACTATGTCACCCACTCTGGGGTTATGCAGTCCCTCTCTGAGTAGCGCAGAGCCTAACAGGGTTGATGTTGGGGCTTCAGGGGCAGCGCTGGAGTTTCTAGGGCCATATCCGAGCTGAGTCTTGTAAATCTCGTTTGAGGGAATGAATCGATTAGAATTTTGGTCTCGGAACAGCAGGTTAGCTGCAGATCTACTTTTATTTTGTGTCGGGTTTCCAGATCTGGAACCCAGGTTTGTTGTACTCAGATTCTACTTAATAAAATAAACCCTCATATCTGTTGCACCGGTTTTCCCTCTTTGGGTTTTTCCGGGGACTTATGTCCAAAAATCAATGTGTCACTTTGTTTGAATGAGCGTAATATTCAATAAATGATCTGCATGTGTAGCTGTTAGTTATGTTTACTTCGGTATTTTCTGAATCTAATTTCTGAAGATAACTTGTATAATTTAATCAAGTAGGAGAAGTAAACTATGATACTGCACTAGAATTTTCACATGGTATCAGAGCGATAGCAGATCAAGCTGAATCTCCAGCAAATCAGCTGAAGAATATTTTTTCTGCAGGGTGGCAGAAGCAGCGGAGATTAGGGAAGGGCAGCTTGACAGCAGGAGGAAATAGACCCAGGAAGAGGCAGTGTTGTAGCTACAGAAGGCCATCAGGCTTACGCAGAGCCTTCTCAGGCCAGCATAAGGACTGCGTCACCCAGTCTGGGGTTATGCAGTCCACTTCTGAGCAGCGCTGAGGTTGCATTGGGCCAGTCAGTGAGACGCAATCCAGTCATTCTTTCTGTTGCAGAAAAGCTTTGCCGAGATCCGGAAGGAGTGCTTCAGATCTTCAGCAGTGCTGGTGTGGTGGAGATTTTGTCAGTGCATAATTGTGCCTAGCTAAGTCAACAAAGAGCGGGAGGAAGATAGTTACTCAGCAGATCTGAGCCAAACAAATCTGAGATTCGATTAGGAGGATCGGAGAGTACTGTCTGATTGTTTTGGTTGAAGATTTCCAAGAGGGAAATCAATTTTTAGAAGAAGCAGTTTTAGAGGGTTTCTAGTCACCAAAAAACCCAGATCCAAAGTTTTTGTGTTGCCACAGAAAGAGGGAGAAGAATATTGTTTCTGTCAGATCTGAGCTAGATGGCTTCTCATGGGCTGAGAGATCAGGACAAGTCGGACGGTGTGTCCAACTTTGTCATCTAGAGGGCTAGGATCCTATCAGTCTTGGATGATTATGGCATCAAGAACCATGCAACGAGTGTTCTAGTTGTGCCTGCGGATCCTGATCCTTTGAAGAAATTTCAGGAGAATCAAGCGTGGACTAAGCATTTGATCATGGACGGAGTGAAGGATCAAGGTTACTTGGAAGCGGGAGCGGGAGCGCGGAGCGGGAGCGGGAGCGAAGCGCCATTTTTAAAAGTTTCCGGGTCCGGAGCGTTTTTATATATATATATTTTAATATTTTTAATATTTTTTATATTTTGATGCATATATGTCAACAAAAACATGTAGAAAGATGAATTAGACATAAAAAACATAAAAACATAGATTGAATCATATAACATCAATCATCTAGAAGTTATAATCTTCATCAACCACGCCCACGAGTTGGAAGCATACAACATATTGACTCGAGTCTCGCAAATCATCAATCTGAAGGTTTCAAGCTTTCAAAATTCAATATATAACATTTATCATCAATGATAATTTGATATATAACATTTATCATCATTGATTTCAAATTTCAATATCTAACATTTATCATCATTGATATACAACATTTATCATCATTGATTCATTGATTTCAAAATTCAATATATAACATTTATCATCATTGATTCATTGATCACCATATAACTTTCATGAAGCATCATATTCATAATTCATAATGACTTGTAAACAGTAAATTTATAAATGCCAACTTCAAAGTTTCACCTTTCAAATTCAAACTTCAAACTTAAATTGTCATTAAATATATGAAATCAGAAAGAGTCAAGTTTCAACTGTTCAACTGTCAACAACAAATAGAAAATATTAAACAACAAATATATTTTATCTGGCTAGCCCCTTGCCACGCCCACGAGAAATGTCTAATTTTTGTGAGCCACGAGGAAATGTTGGTCTTCTAGTACTCTCAGGAGTACCATGACCACGACTAGAAGGTGGAGGCTAGATCTGCAAAGGAACATCAGTGTGATATCGAGGAGTGGCACTGGCACTGGCACTGACACCCGCACTGCTACCAGTAGATGGTGGGACTGGCCCTGTGTGTGGCGGTGCTGCTAATGCTTCATCATCATCCCTATAAAGTTCTGCTTCCAATTCTTCCAGATGTAACGTGCCGTCCTCCAAATTATCATCCTCTGGGTTGTTGTCCCAGACTCTGTATGATTGATCCTAATTTGCCCGATCACGGTAATGGCTCAACAACCTCAAGTTATAATGCACATAAACCAAGCTTTCAGCTCGGTTTTCATTCAGCCTGTTTCTTCTCACATTGTGTATAAAGTTGTAGGTGCTCCAACACCTCTCTGCAGAAGAAGTGTTCACAACCTGTAAGAGAAATTTTTTAGCCAACTTTGGCAAAAGTCCCATGCCGCCATATGATTCCCACCATGTGAGAGCATCAAATCTGTCCCTGTCTTCCATTGCATGGAAAGAACCAAAGTTAGCAGTGCAACTGAAGTATTTGCCTAATTAAAGGCGCAATCTAGCACAATCTTCCCTGTCAGGTACCAATTTGTCCAATGCCTTCATGTACCCCTCTTGTACCTCTGGATCTGTGTGAGGTTTCACCCTAACCACACCTCCAGGTGCAGGTTGGCCCAACCAAGATGGAGAGTAATATTTTGGCGTAACGATATATGCCAAAGCATGTAGTGGAACATTGAGTTTATTCCACCGTGCACACACACAGTCATGAATCATAGCATACAAGTTGGGATCATTATCCTTAACAATATCTTTTATTTGCCCCAACATGCTATCCATCTGCTCATAAACCTCTCCAATCACTGGTTTATCAGTATCTGCAAAGTGAATCATGTTATAAATGGGCTTGGTAAAACTCACAATTTCCCTCATACGTGCCCAAAACAGATGGTCAAGGGCGGTCTCCTCCACATGTTCGAAACCTTGCCTGTCAACTATTGTTGCTGCCCTGTCCTTTAATAGCTGCCAGTGTGGGCTTGATACCATTGCGGCCAATGACTCTCTTACCTTCAAAAGGCGCCTGAAGGTGAGGTAATAGCTAGCAAATCTAGTTTTTGCTATTTTCAACAACTCCAATTTGGAGTGAGTATGGAAAAGCCCATGGGTATTGCTATGATTTGTAATAAATTTGATCATTTTTTTACCTCTCTTGTACAAATCACCAAGCCATTTGAATTGAGGTTGTTTGTTTTTGATGATATCATGCGTCAAAAGGTTCATTGTGTGAACCAAACACCCAGACCAAAAAATGTTGGGGTATTTATCCTCAATAATTGCTCCTACTGCCTTACAGTTAGCAGCATTATTAGTGATGACTTGTATGACATTGTATGGCCCAGTTTTTTCAATTATATCAAGTAATGGTTCTGCAATGTTAATGTCAGTTTTGAATTTATCTGAATAATCATAAGCTGCCAGGAAGACTGCACCACTATGCGACACAGCCAAAACATTTATCAATGGTTTTCCTTTTACATTGGTCCATCCATCAGAGACAATGGACAGACCATGCTCATTCCACGAACTTGTCATTTTAGCCAAAGAATTGTTTATTTTAGCTCTTTCATGATCAAGACCCACGGTTCTGGCCTTGTCATACCCAGGGCTTTTGTATCCTTTGGAGGCATCATTAATGGCAGAAACCATTTCATGCCAATAAGGTGAGCGAAGAACATTGAATGGCACCCCACATGCATATAGAAATCGGTAAACTTTTGAATCCACATCATTCCTACACCCTTCGTCTAGGAAATCGGATATGGTTCTACGCCTTAATCCAGTGCCACTGCTTCCAAAACCAATGGCATGGGTGGAAGTTGAACTTGTTTGTCCATGATGTGTTGGGCCTGAATCAATGAAACCCCTAGATCTTTTAGATGATCTCTGTAGGGCAACCCCCTCTTCCTTCCTATATATCTCTCTCTGTGGTTTTCAATAAAATGCAACATTCAAGAAAAATTCAAGTTTTCATTTTTAAACAATTTAACAATCTACAAATTCATCCTAGAAAATACTAAATTGGATTAGAAGGCCTACCTCTTTCTTGCAATTCTCCTGTTGCCTTGCTCCTTGCTCTCCTTCCTTGGCACTTGCTCTCCTTCAACTCTTGCTCTCACTCTCCTTCAACTCTTGCTCTCTCAACTCTTGCTCTCGCTCTCTCAACAGTTAACAAACGATAAAAACTAAAATGAAACCCCTTTTAAACAATTCGATTTTTCCCCTAAAAAAATTTCCGCGCGGCGGGAAACGTTTTTTTTTTCCGGGAAGCGTTCGAGAGCGAACACTCCCCGAGCGCTTCTGACATTTAAAAAACGCTCCCGAAGCGTTTTTTAAACGTCGGAAGCGCTCAGGGAGCGTTCGCTCCCGAGCGCTTCCTGAAGCGCTCCCGAAAAAACAAGGAGCGTTTTAACAAGTTCGGAAACGCGCTCCCGAAAACGCTCCCCTCAGGAAGCGTTTTCGGGAGCGTGTTTTCGAGCGTTTCCGAAACGCTCCCACACGGAGCGCGTTTCGGAAACGGGAGCGAAGGGGGTTTGAAGCTTCCCCGCAACCTAGTGAAGGATCACGTAGTAACACATATTGTCGATAAGAACACGATAAATGACATGTGGGTCACTCTAGAAGGGATGTATCAAGAAAGCTTTGTCCAACGAAAAATGCTCCTAGAGAATCAGATGAGGCTTTTCCAGATGCAAAAGGGTGAGGAAATAGATCCTTTCCTTTTCCGACTTCAAACCATCGGAGACCAACTGGTTGGCATGGGTGCAACTCTAGATGAAGCACTCTTAGTAAGGACGGCCTTGAATGCAGTCTCCGAGGAATGGAAGCATTTGTCCAGAGTATACTGGGCAGAGCAGCGTTACCATCCTGGGCAGACATGTGGGCAATCCTCCGCCAAGAGGAGATCAAGAGGATCACCAAGAAGCAGAATATCAGTGATGGGATAGTCAGAATGAAGAGAGAAGAGGAAGATGATGCAGCCCTTGCATCAAAGGAAAGAAAACAGCAAGGGAAGAAGAAGAGGGACCTTTCCAAGGTCTGGCGCTTTAACTGTGGTGAGCTTGGACACTTCGTCAGCACTTGTCCTAAGAAGAAGGACAAAGGAGCTTCTGATTCCAAGGCTGCAACAGCAAAAGATGATGTTTCTGATGTTGATGCAGTGATGAGTGCTCATGTACCTCGAGAGAAGAGGTAGGGTGACATGGATCTGTAGAACATCTATAAACAATGGCAGGATCCTTGAGTCGGCCCTACTCTTGGATCACATACGAGCTACGGGAGCCTTAAGATGGTAGCGAGATGAGTCGAGAGATGGTTGCAGAAGGTCACAGTGAAGCAGAGGGGAGAGCTGAAGGGTTGTAGAGGGAGCAACGTAATGCAGAGGCAACAGCAGCGTGGAGGCAGCAACGCAGAGGCTGATGGGACTTCAGCAACGCAGACAGGCTGAGCTCACGCAGTGCAGTGTTGCAGCAGCGCAGTGGCTTCAGGAGGACAACGTAAATCAACAGCCAAGGGAGCTTCAGTGATGGGAGGCAGCCTGACTTATCTGTCAACGATTGGGCAGGAGTCCTTCAGTTGCTTACTTCTCGACAACTAAGTTGCAGTGCAGCAGTTAGCAATGACAGTGCTATGGGCAACATGATGCAGCAATTTGAGAGGGAGCTGCAATACAGATGTGGCAGTGTCAGTGGCAGTGACATGGGCAGCAGTACAAAGAGCAACAGTGCAGTGGATGGAGGGCAGCAGGCCAAGCATCAGCAACATAGAAACTAACATCAAGATCTTGCAGTACATGGTGTGGATGTATTGCTAGAGCACACTCCGTGCTAAGAGGGAGTGTTGAGATTTTGTGTAGTTGAGGTAGCATCGGGTGTGCTCTAGCCCTGAAATTTTGTGGAGGGGCTAAGACACACTTGAACTCCAAAACCCAGAAAGCATTTTGTGAAATTTCAGCTGGTGTTCAAGTTATTAAAATAATTAATTATTTTAATGTATTTCCTAAGTCTAAACTTAGGAAAATTAAATAATTAAAATGAATTAATTAACACACGTGTTGAATTGTTTTAAATGACGCGGATCAAGCAGTCTTTTAATCTCAGCCGTTGATGAGTATTTTAATCTCGGTCGTTGATGAGATCAATGAAAAAGTATAAGAGAAAGGCTTGAGGGTCAGTTGGAGATACACACAAGGAGACAGAGCTAAGAAACTGATCTGGAATTCTAGGGCAGGGTTTGCTAAGAATTTCTGAAGTATTTTTCTGCAACGAGGAGTAGTATTGGCTAAGGGGATGATCTAATCCCGGAGCCAAGAGTCAGCAAGAGACAAAGGAACAGCTTTCAGGGACAGCGCAGAGGAGCAAGGGCAGCAGCAGCAGCAGCTGAGCAGCGCATCTTCAGTCGCTACGTAGGAGCTATGCAGGCCCAGGGGGTAGCACTGCACCTTCAGAGGGTTTCAGAATTACGTAGAGGGCCTCCAAGGCTAGCGTAAGGACTGCGTCACCCAGTTTGGGGTTACGCAGTCCCTCTTTGAGCAGCGCAGAGGCACCTACAGCCTAGCAATGCTGACGGTGGGGCTTCAAAGTGCGACGCTGGGGCTTCAGGGGTAGCGCTGGGGTTTCTAGGGCCAAATCTGGGCTAAGTCTTGTAAATCCTGTTTCAGGGTGTGGATCAGTCAGAATTTTGGTCTCGGAATAGCAGGTTAGCTACAGATCTACTTTTATTCTCTGTCGGGTTTCCAGATCTAGAACCCAGGTTTGTTGTACTCAGATTCTACTTAATAAAATAAACCCTCACATCTGTTGCACCAGTTTTCCCGCTTTGGGTTTTTCCGGGGACTTGTGTCCAAAAATCAGTGTCACTTTGTTTGAATGAGCGTAATATTCAGTAAATGATCTGCATGTGTAGCTGTTAGTTGTGTTTACTTCGGTATTTTCTGAATCTAATTTCTGAAGATAACTTGTATAATTTAATCAAGTAGGAGAAGTGAACCATGATACTGCAGTAGAATTTTCACATCCGAATCTAAAAAACTTTCTCCAGATCACTGTCCCTGCCCCTCACTAACTCTGCTTCCTCACTGAAGCTCAAACTCTCCAGCCACTGACTGTTGCTATTCTAGAAGATCGAATTCTCCAAGTGTCTTTGGTGTGTCTTTTCCAAGTGCCCATCAACTTCTTATAATCCTTTGTTGGGACTCCAACAGCAACGATTAAATCTTAATCAAGGGCTAGTATCATCTTGAAGTCGATCTATGTGAGTTTCTAGACTATTCTCACCTTGACTTAATTAATTCTGATTAATTAACCATATTTCCCAAGTTAAGACTTGGGAAATATTTAAAAACTAGTTAATAATCTAATTAAGCCATTTCTAGGTAGAATTTCAATAAACGATTTATGGGTTTTGGAGATCTTATGTATTCTAGCCTCTCCGCCAAATTTCGTGGCTAGAACACATCCAATGCTACAAAAACTAACACTCCCTCTTAGCGAGGATTGTGTTCTCTCTAGTGCTGCACAACCTGCCACAACACTCTGTCTCTTTATCAGCTCTTGTCACGTTGTTGATGTCTGGCCACTGTGACTTCCTGCCACTGCCCACCAACCACTGTGCAACTTTGATGCTACATCTATGTTGTTGTTGACCCTGTTGTATTGTTGCCAACACTGCATATGCACTGCAACTCACTCTCATCTGTTGTTGTTGCAACTGCAACAACTCCAACTAAGAAACATCCAAAATACTTAATCAATTGTGCTCAGTATGATGCATCTGTCACCCGAGTCTCTGACTGCTACCAACCTCTGCACTGTCTCTGAAGAATTTGTGTTGATGTTGACTCTGCATTGTGCCACTCTGCACTGCGCTCCCTAGCATCTAACTGCAACTAGTCTACTACTGTCACTCTAGCATCTGACTGCATCAACTTTCACTTATCTATCCTGCTACTAAATATTGTGGGCCCCTGTAGCCAGGTAAATGATCCATGAGGTGGACTCCTCAATGGACCTTGCCCATCTATGTAGCTCTCTGGGGCTACAACTCCAATTCAAGCCACCTCACTCCTGGAGGTATGACTGCCATCATAGCAAAGTCTTCCTCCAAACTAGAGGACAGCCTATCTATCTCAGCATGTGTTGTTTCCTGGTCCTGCTTCTCCTCCTTGTCCTTCTTTCTGAGAGGACATTGGGTAATGTAGTGGCCAAAATTGCCACACCTAAAGCACTTGACCTTAGATAGGTCCTTCTTCTTCGTCTTCTTCTTCTGCTCCCCCTGTACCTGACTAGGACCCTTGGATGCGAGAGCCACATTCTCCTCCTCACTCTTCACACCCTTACTGTTGCTGCCACTAATGGTGCTCTTCAACAGAGCCTTCCTTAACTCTTCCTGCTGCAGATCGGCCCACGTCCTATCCCACCTTGGAAAGGTATCTCTTCCCAAGATACTTTGGCCAAATACCTGTCAGTCCTCTGAGACACTATTTAGTGCCAATTGTACAAGCTTCGTGGGTTGAGGTGCTAACCCAACAGTTGTCACTTGATCTCGGACTCCCTGAATCTAAGTGAGAAAGGCATCTATGCTCTCGCCCTTTTGCATCCCTGTGCTCCTCAGCTTCTCCTAGAGATACATCTTTCACTGCTCGGAATAACTTTGAAATAGCTCAGATAAGGCATCCCACATCTCCTTGGCTACCTTATCTGCCACATGTGAGACAAAATGGTCCCAGACTCCATCCAAAACCATCCTCTTAGCCTTCGCCATTTCCTTTTTGTACTCCTTTTGATTATCAATATCATCGGGTACTGCTACCACACTCTCTGCATAAGGCTTTGGACCATATTCATCCAGAAGGAATAGCATCCTTGCCTTCCAAATGACATAGTTGGAGGAACCCACCAACCTGTCTTGGTCCCAGAGCCCAAGTATGGCCATCTCTGATCTGGTCTAGAAACTCCCTCTTCCTTTGCTCAGCTACTTCTCTGATAGTCGCACTCCCTTCTAGAATGTGTTGTTCTGCTAGCTACTACTGCCAATCTGCAAGTGGGAAAATTGGATTTCTTTACTAGAAATCCTCTTAGAGAAATCTCCCTATGTGTGTGTGATTTTCTCTTCCATCTAACGTTGGTTCTGCTGCTGCAAAACCCTTTGTGTCGAACCAAGGAATCTTCTCAGCGAAAATATGAGTTGCAGCTACTCCCTCTAACTGTTGGAATCACTAATCTAGGCAACTCGATTTTTCTGCCACCCTACAACTGAAAATCGAACAGCTGCCCCAGCAACTCGGCCTGCCTATCAAGGAACTGCATTGCTTCTGAACATTTTGGCCTGACTGTCAAGGAACTGCGTTACTTCTGAAAATTTCGACCTGCTGCTCCCTCTGAGCAGCAAAATTTTCCTCTTCGCTTCTGAATTTCCTAGCTAATCACTTACACTCTGGTACCATGTGAAAATTTCATCTATCACAGCAACTGGAAATTATTTTCCATTTTGTTAATTTAATTTAACAATTTATTTGCAGTTTTCTATGACAAATACCAAATAATTCACACTGTGATTTTCACAAATAAACTGCGAAAGAAAATAGCATTGGAAACTGGGAAAAGACTAGCACACACACACAAACATAAAAAAGACACCGTTATTTTTGGAAAAGTTCCCCAGAAAAAAACCCAACTTGGGAAAACAGGTGCAGTAGTGAGGGTTTTTATTATTATACAGTAGTGAAAATCTGAGTACAATCTATGGATGCCCAACTCAAAATCTAAACAACAAGAAAATCTGGCCAAAATTATCTAAGGGAATTTCCCTTCCTCCACAAGCAACCCCGGCACAACTCTACCTCCGAAAACTCATCCTAGACTCTCTGCGTCAGCTTCTGCGCAGTGCTTACGCAGACCCTTGGACGTCTAGCTCAAAACTACCTCTAATCAAGTGGTGATGCTTGTCTCTGTTGAGGAAACTAATTCTTTGGCCCTCTGGAAGACTTTCCCCACCTTTGGAAGTTGAATCATATTTTCCTCCAACCAAATCGAATTGCTCTTCAGAAGCAACTACGCAATCCTCTACGTCCCTTACTGGGAATAACTCGACCTCTTGTTGCTGCCTCTCTGAATGCGGAAAACTTCCTTCGGATCACTGCCCCTGCCCCTCACTGACTTTGCTTCCTCACTAAAGCTCGAACTCTCCGACAACTAACTGTTGCTATTCTGGAAAATTGAATTCTCCAAGTGTCTCTAGTGTGTCTTCTCTAAGTGCCCATAGACAACTTCTTATAATCCTCTGTTGGAACTCTAACGGCCAAGATTAAATCTTAATCAAGGGCTAGGAACATCTTCAAGTCGATCCTATGAGTTTCTAGACTATTCTCACCTTGACTTAATTAATTCTGATTAATTAACCATATTCCCTAAGTTTAGACTTAAAAATATTTAAAAATTGGTTAATAATCTAATTAAGTCATTTCTAGGTGAAATTTCGAGAAACGATTTCTGGGTTTTGGAGATCTCATGTATTCTAGCCTCTCCACCAAATTTTGTGGCCAGAACACATCCGATCCTACAAAAACTAACAAAAACCCCACAGTTTGTCATTTTTTTTCATTTTAGAATTTTTATGTGTTATTCTAAAAAATTAATTTCATTTTGGAGGATTCGCAAGCTTGACCTTTCCAAAAAGCTGGAAATAGATCTTGAGTGGATACTTCAACACTTCCAAACTAGAACGCTGGATGCAGGTGACAGCAGGAGTAAGAATGACAATCGCCTCTCCCATGCCCATGAGGACGAAGATCCGCAGCACAGGTCCTCACCCGAGGTGGATCCTCAAGTCGGTAATCATCTGCACGAGATGAACGAGATAAGGCATGATGAAGACACGCTTGGATAGCGTCACCCCCTCCAGGGTACCTCTCTGAAGCAATCATCCTAAATGATTACTTGGATTGACACACCGATTGGCCATAACTCTTCACTCGAGCCCGCTCATGAAAACGGTTATGGCAGGCAACTACATGCGAGGCTCAATCATGATCTACCCCTTCGCATGTGTCACAGGCCTTTTAAAGGAAGGCCCCTCAGCACAAAGAGATACACAGTCAGCCCCTTCAGTCTTTTTTGTTGATTCTGTTCTTTCCCTCCTGCGCACCTAGTCCGTTGCGCAGCCCTCTTAGTAGAGGTACGTTGCGCAGAAATCCCTGGGCTGCGATTTATCCAGCCTGCGCTTCTTATCCCAGCTCCATCTGTCCTACCAGTCTCATAAGTCTGCGCGCACCCATTACTCTGCGCCCCTTGACGTGTTTTCCCCCTCATCATTCCCCCTGTCCTCTTGTGATTCTCCCCTGCTTTGATCCTCTCCCCCTGTTGAGCATCCCCCCATCTCTGTCACTCCTCTACTTCAGTGGGCCATGGCACCTAGGCTGCGCCAAAGAACCATTCGTGGAGGGCAAAGAGGGGCGCTCCCCGGTCGTTACCACTGTGAGGTGGATAATCGCCTGGAGTCTATCAAAGGCTCCTCCTCAGGAAGTTACGCTAGACAGAGCCCCGAACCTGATTAGGAGGAGGAGGCCCCCGGGCAGGCTTTGCAGAGAGCCAGATGTGGACCTCGGAAGTCCACCATTGTGCATTAGGCGCACCTCCTGCCTCGCAAGACCGAACCTCTTCCGGCTCAGGGGGATGAGGGTGATGATACAGATGTTTGGATTATGGATTCTGAAGGTACTTGGATGCGTGTCCCTCACGCAGAATACCCGGTGGCCCCCATCCTCTAAGCACTGGTCCCCAAACCTACGTGTACACCCACTGATACAGAGGAAGCGGCTACACAGGCATACGCCTGCCCCATAGTGGAGGAAGAGCCAGATAGTAATGATGAAGCTGAAGACTAAGGACTGCGAAGCTGCTCAGTTCTTCCTTGTTTTTTGTCATGCCTGCTATCACCACGGAATTTCAAGTTATACTTATGCTTTTGTATCCTTTGTAATTTCTGGATACACCAGCGCTTCTGCACATTTTGTAATTTCCTGCTTCAAGTATTTTCCGAGCTGGTTTCCTCCACAGAGGCAGCACTGAAACCGTGCAACAAAGGCTGGGATTGGTTAAGCGCAGCTTACCAACCCAGCCTGTAGCATATGTACTATTTCTATTTTTGAATTAATATAGATTAGCCTAATTTACCAAAAAAAACAAAAAGCACTTCCAAATTGGAAACGTATCCTGAGCAGATCCTAAACCAGATCCATAAATATGTCGATCCTGGATCTTCCACAGGTGGCTCCAGTAACATAAGATAAGATAAGATACTTCATTTAATGTCCAACAAATTACGCTAAAAGTAGGTCAATTTAATGTCCATTGCTAGTACAAAGTGTGGGTTCCAGTGAATCTTCTAAAACAATGATAAAAGCAAAAAGATATTAAGATCTAAGCATGAGATAGAGACTAGATGCTGAATCTCTAGCTCGAAGAATTATAAGATAAGATACTGGCACAATAAATATGCTAGAAAATGTAGAATCGATCTCCCCTTTTCTGATAGCTGTGTTTATTTATAATGATCATGTTAATTTTAATTGGTTCACCTTTCCTAAGTTGTATTTTCTACAATCAGTCCCTTATGAATTGGCTATTTAAGTTTTAAACAATAATGGTAACTCAGAAATAATGTTTTCCCTCTGGTACTGGAACCTAGGCTTGTATATAATAGAAATCAGAAACCATATTAAAATTCGACATATGGACAGACCATGAAATGAAAAAGCATCTAATAAAGCATAGAGAGAAATTACCTGTGCAGCACCCAAATCAAAAATATTGCCTGCAAATACTCCCCTTATCAAGTTTTCTAAACGCTTCCCTCCATCTTCAGTATTATCAAAGAGTGTTACAACTTGTTCAAATAGGATCAAAGATTTTACATTTTCTTCTTCCTTGTGCCATGAAAAAGAATAAGCAAGAAAATTTGATTAGCATAGTGTTAAAGAAAAAGAAGGATTAGCATGCAATAACATCAGACAGCAGATAAAATAATCTGGTGATATAATGAAGTAATAATTTAAATGTAAAATAACATGACCACCTTGACTTTCTTAAATATGTCTTTGAAACCCACTTCCCTTAGGCACTGCTCCCGTAGTCTGCACAGAAGCTAGAAGTACCAGGAAAGAAGCTTCATTTTCAGCCAAACTTGTTCTTGGAAATCAATCTTTAAATTGATCATGCAATATTCAAGCTCCATGCCTCCCAACCATTAAGTGAAAATTAAGATTAAGAAAACAACTTACTACACAATCAGGTGGTCCTCCGTGGCTTTCAGGATCTTCCTGTAAATCATCCAGTATTTTGCCATACCTAACGGAAGCATCAAAATGTCATGATTCAAGAAATTACAAAAGTCGTGAAGTTGTTTAATGTACCAATCATAAATACATTTTTTGCCCCAAATATTTCTACTTTTATCTTAAACAGGTGGCTTACAAAGCCCATCGAAACACCTGTAACTGATCTACAGCCCAATATGAAATATAGGGATGGTACATCAAACAAGTTAAGTATAGCCATAAATGCCTGAGAAATATGGCTATCCATAATCTCTAATAACTCTTCCAGTTTCCAAACGGCTATCACCTATGGCTATTCACATATTGCAATCCCATTTCCAATCTCTAGTTTTACCTTAGCAATTAAATGAAATTTACTGAAATTGATTTCTAATCACCTAAGCAACAATGACATTCAAAATCCGAAATTAGAGCACAACAGCTCTTTCCTAATTTATTATAAACCCTACAGATCATGCATTGTTTCTGATTATTTCAGTTGATGCCTCCATGGCACTCAAACCTCAGTGTATTCTTCTTGTGAAACTTGAAGCATTGCCTTTGCCGCTTGATGGGGTATTTCCACTAACATTCATTAGACATCTTCATTGTTTCAAAGTTTTAAACTGGATTTTTGCAGTGACATTCTAGGAAGTAGATATAGAAAGGGCAGAATGTAATAAATAGGAACGACAACGAGAAAGGGATGATGACATGATTCTGAACAACTGTCTAAAAGAGACAACAAGATGAATGGGAATGGGGAAAGAGATAAATGCTTACATATGAATTGCATCATCTATGAGCCTTGGGTTTTGGCCCTTGAATTGCTGATTTGAGCTTGTATTGGAAACCCTCTTTACTGATATGAATCTCTAAATTATTAACGCATTGTCTGGGATGTAATAACTCTCAATGGGATCAACATTACAAATATATCTATATACGTTACATTGTTATGTTATATTAAGAAGTACCATTATACCATGACTATCAATGCGAATAACATTATGATGCAAATCTATGTTGCAGGAAACACTCGGCAGTAGGCCGTTTCACCCAAAAAATGAAACGGAAATGCCAAAACGTGTGTGGTACAGCCTTGAAACGCGTTTCAGGCCGTACTGGCGCATTTAAGGAGGCTGAAACACAGCCCAGTATGGCCTGAAACAAGTTTCAAGGCCATAAGCCGCGTTTCTGGCAAATTAACCTTTTTTTTCGTTTCTTTTTTCTTTTTTTCGTTTTAATTTTTTTATTTGGCTATTAAAATAATGCGTTTCCAGATGTCTCTCACAAGCTATAAAAAGACTCTCTCCTCATTCCCTCATCACACAAATTGAGCAGGTCGTTTCACTTGGAAAGGGGCAATTTTAGTGTAATATTCCAAATTAACCGTCAGCTAATTGGAATATTACTTTTTGGTTAATTTTGGCATTTCCTAATGTTGGGCAGAAATAAAGTGGATAGGGGACCCACAAATAATAACTAAGCCAAATAAAGTCTTTTCCTATAGTCCCTAACTAAAAATTGTGGCTCTAGTGGTG
This sequence comes from Pinus albicaulis, assembly GCA_034641835.2. Lineage (NCBI taxonomy): Eukaryota > Viridiplantae > Streptophyta > Pinopsida > Pinales > Pinaceae > Pinus > Pinus albicaulis. The sequence goes on along the minus strand of CM076572.1, from coordinate 37,790,011 downwards.
GGATCGATGTGACCTTAGGTGGTAGCACAGAGGAGGCAAGAAGAGGACAGCATGGGATTGGCTAGAGGAAGGCAGCAATCGATTTGCTCATGGAGAGGCAGCGCAGGCCTAGGTGGGGCCTAAGGAATGCATTGAGCCTCAATGGACAAAAGGAAGAGGGGAAGGCTCATTTGGTCATTCATACATTTGATTTCTCTTTGTCATTTTGACTGAGCATGCTTGAGCTGGAGAGCCAAGTCTGCAGTGTTGTTTAGCACACGAGATCTTCAAGCAGAGATCTCAACCTCTACCTCAGGGGACTTCGACTGCTCGCTCAGGAGAGGAGTTCAGCAATTTTGTGAGAGAATTCAATAACAGCATCAGCAGGGAGTGTGTAGTCCATTGAGGAGAGCACAGAGGCAGTGTAGACTGCGTAGTGATTGCACAGTCCAGTCTTGAGGAAGTGTTGGAAGTGTGGAAGAGCAGAGGAGTTCAGCCGGAGGATTTGGAGGGGAGGCTAGCCACCTCCTACCAGGGAGTTTGGCAGCATTTAAGAGGCATTTACCAGCAGCTCCACCTAGGAGTTCGATTTCCCCAACGGAGCAGTGTACCAAGCCCCAAGGGGTCAATTTCCGAGTTCGAGCTTTCAGCAAACCCTTCACAGGTTTTTGTGGGTTTGTTGAGGAGAGTCTGGTATCCAATTCCCAAAATTTTTTGAGCACAGGAAGTAGCTTAACCATCAGTCTAAAGACAGCCAGCAGCATCAGTTTCTAGCTAGGCAGCACCGTGACTGAGCCACGCAGTTCCAGTTTCAGCAAAAAAAATTCTATGGTTGCGTTGGTCTTTCAGCCTGCTTTGAGCAGGCCCGAGTGCAATCCTTTTAGCACCTCATCTGTACTCTTTCCCAGCAAATAATAATATGCCTCAACATTGTTTATTGGCTTCCAGTTTTTGTGTTTAATGGTGTTTTCCTTTTTGTTGTAGTTTTTAGTCTATTTTGCTTTGTATCACTGTTTAATCCCAATTTCAGATATTACAGTGGTATCAGAGCTCATAAACTTGGCTCAGTCTGTGGAGCATGTAGTCTATGACATCGGAAGACAGACAAAACATAACTTACCAGAGGCAGAGATACAGGAGCAAAGAGAGAAGGCTCGAAATTACTCCAGATCCAGTTGATAGCATGCCGGAGGTCGAAGAGAGAGAGATGGCACAAATGGATGATGGGAGAAATGAGGAGAAAGAGTTTGCTCACCACCCCCGAGAGGTAACCAGGGCCAAGGGCCACTAGATGATGATACCAAGAGGGATATGAGGAGGAAGAAGCTTTGCTTCACCTGCCAGGAGCCATGGGCACCAGGCCACAGGTGTGCCGGAGGGAAGGCGCACTACATCGAGGTCTTCTCAGACAGTAAGGGCTTAGAGAAGACACTCTATGAGATGGGAGGTGATGACAGCACAGAACCACAAGGGGAAGGTCCTCCACCTCCATCTCCTCTAGAAGCAGGAGGATCAACATTTGCATTGATTGGAGGGGTCCTTGCCTCTTTGCGGGGGATACGCAAGTACTTAACACTAAGGATCCGGGGGGACAGTTCAAGGACAATGTGTCTCAGTGCTCATGGACAGTGGGGCCATGCACAATTTTATAGATGCCCAGATGGTGCAGAGGTGGGGCATCCAGACAGAGGTGTTTGATGGATTTTCAATACTAGTTCCGAGAGCTAGAACCATGCAGTGCATGCGGTATGTTCCAGCCTTGACAGTGACCATGGGGACGTACTCAATGATAGACCATTTCTTTGTGGTCAACATTCCGGACACCAACATAGTGTTGGGGGTCCAATGGCTCATCACCTTTGGTAGAGTCACTACCAATTGCAAGAAGTTAAAGATGGAGTTCCTGGACAAGAGCGGGAAACCGGTGATGCTTAGAGGTATGCATAAATACCCACCCCAGACAGTTTGTGCGCATAGGATGGAGGCAGACTTCAAGCCGAGAGACATAGAGTGGGCAATTGAGCTGAGGATTTCATAGGCAGATGGTATAGCTCAACCCATGCATCCAGATGTACAGGCCATCCTCGACCGTTACTCCACGGTTTTCGGGGACATTCCGCCAGGGCAGCCACATGACCGAGGATTTGTGCACACTATCGAGATGGAGCCCAGTATTTAGTCTGTGATCTCTACTCCGTATAGGCACCCCAAGGCCTATCAGGATGAGATTGAGAGGGCCATACATGAGCTTTTGGCCTTGGGGCACATTCAACCGAGTTTGAGCCCCTTTGCTTTTTCAGTAGTACTAGTGAAAAAGGACGGTACACTGAGAATGTATATCGATTACAGGGCCCTAAACAAAAAAAAGATGAAGAACCATTACCCCATCCCGCGGATAGATGAGCTGATCGATGAGTTGAGGGGGGCTTAGTTCTTCTCCAAGATATACTTGAGATCAGGGTACCACCAAATCCGAGTGAGGGGCAAGGATGTCCCCAAGACAGCGTTTAGGTGCCACCTTCCAATCCTACATGAACCACGTCTTTCGTGGCCAACTACGGAAGTTCGTGCTAGTCTTTTTTTATGACATTTTGATATACAGCCGGACATGGGAGTAACACTTGCAACATGTGGAGGCAGTGCTACATATTTTAGAGAAGCAGAAATTTTACGTTAAGTTGTACAAGTGCAAGTTCAGGCTGACAGAGATGTTATAGTTGGGCCACATCATAGGTGAGGGTGGTGTGTGGGTGCATGAGGAGAAGATCAAGGCCATCAGGGATTGGCCGAAGCCCAAGAATGTCATCGAGCTGAGAGGATTTGTGGGCATTTGTACTTACTACAGGAAGTTCGTGAAGGGCTTCCCTCAGCTAGTTGCACCCCTCACAGACCTGACCCGGAAGGGAGCATTCACCTGGACCCCCACAACACAGGAGGCTTTTGATCGCCTCAAGCAAGTTATGAGTAGTTGTCTGGTACTTGCACTCCCCGACTTTACCAAGCCCTTTGTCTTGGAGTGTAATGCATCCGGGGTGGGAGTTGGGGCCGTATTGATGCAGGATGGACACCCCATCGCTTTCGAGAGCCAGAAGCTCTTGCCTCATGAAAGGCACTACCCCATATACGATAAAGAAATGTTGGCCATCATGCATGCCTTGGCCAAGTTCAGACAGTACTTGGTGGGGAACCGGTTTAAGGTCAAGACCAATCACAACAGCCTGTGGTACTTTCTAGAGCAGAAACAATTGCAGGAGAGACAGCAGAAGTGGAAGATCCAAGCTTATGACTTTGACATTGAGTATGTCAAAGGGAAGAACAATGTGGTGGTCGATTCCTTGTCTCAGATACCAGTGTCCCTCTCCTTGATGAGCATAGACGCAGATTGGAGGGCGCAGTTGTTGGTGGAGTACTCAAAGGATCATTTTGCATGTGAGGTGTTGGATGGGCAGGTGACAGATGATCGGTATCAGGTGATGGATGAAGTCATCTATTATCGAGATCAGATCTTTTTGACGGCCAACTCCTGATTGAAGGAGAAGATCTTGCATTCAGCACATGACTCTCCACTATCGGGGTGCCAGGAGTTTACTAAGACCTACAGAGCCATCAGAGAGATGTTCTCCTGGAAGGGCCTCAAGGAAGACGTACTCCGACATGTCTAAGAGTGCGTAGTCTGTCAGAGGAACAAGGGGGAGTTGACCCATCCGGTCGGGTTGTTGCAGTCGCTTCCCATTCCGGAGGGAAAGTGGGAGAGCATCTCGATGGACTTCATCACGGGATTGCCCATGGTGCAGGGCAAGGACTGCATCTTCGTCGTAGTTGATCGATTGACGAAGTATGCACACTTATTTGCTATTTCAACTGAGTACACAGCCTCATAGGTGGCCGAGTTGTTTTTCAGAGATATTTTCTTTACATGGTCTTCCAAAGACCATAGTCAGTGACCAGGGCAGCAGATTTATGGGAGGTTTTTGGCAGGAGTTGTTCCAACTGGTGGGCATAGAGCTCACACCCAGCACGAGTGACCATCCGCAGACCGACAGGTAGACAAAGATAGTGAACAACTGGCTGGAGGGCTACTTGCAGAACTATGTTACAGGACAGCAGAAGGCCTGGCTACGTTGGCTACACTTAGGGGAGTATTGTTACAACACCACTTTCCATATGTCCATTGGTATGTCCCCTTTTGGTGCTTTGTATGGTTATGATGCATTAACGTTTGTTGATGTTGTGTTTGGGGCAAGTAAGGCCCCAAGGGCCAAACACTGGATCCAAGAGAGTCAAGAAATTCTCAGGGCTCTCAAGGATAACTTGAGGACAGCGCAAAATCAGCAAAATATATATGCAGATCAGGGCAGCATAGAGAGGCAAATTGAGGTGGGGGTCTTGGTGTACCTCCGACTTCAACCATACAAGTAGTCTACGCTGAAGCAGAAGAAAGTTGAAAAGCTCAAACCTCGCTTCTATGGACCATATCGAGTTGTCCGGTGTGTTAAAGAGGTGGCATATGAGTTGGAGTTGCCACAAGGGAGCCGGATCCACAATATCTTCCATGTCTTATGCGTGAAGAAGGCTTTGGGACAGCAGGTGACTGCAGCTATATAGCTCCTTCCTACAGATGATGAGGGGCATTTAGTGCTATAGCCCGAGGCCATCTTGGACACCAAAGAGAGATGCTCAAGGAGCAGGGTGGTGAAGGAGTACTTGATCAGATGGAGGAACCTCCCGGATGAGGATGCCACTTGGGAGGGGGAACAGACTCTTCGGCACCCATCTTTGCAGTTGTTCGAGGACAAACAAAATTTTGGCGAGGGGAACAGTAATATTCCAAATTAGTCGTCAGCTAATTGGAATATTAATTTTTGGTTAATTTTGGCATTTCCTAATGTTGGGCAGAAATAAAGTGTGTAGGCGACCCACAAATAATAACTAAGCTAATAAAGCCTTTTCCTATAGTCCCTAAGTAAAAAGTGTGGCTCTAGTGATGGGGTTGATGTGACCTTAGGTGGCAGCGCAGAGGAGGCAAGAAGAGGTCAGAGTGGGATTGGCTGGAGGAAGGCAACAATCGATTTTCTCATGGAGAGGCAGCGCAGGCCTAGGTGGGGCCTAAGGAATGCGTTGAGCCTCAATGGACAAAAGGAAGAGGGCAAGGCTCATTTGGTCATTCATACATCTGATTTTTCTTTGTCATTTTGACTGAGCACGCTTAAGCCGAAGAGCCAAGTCTGTAGTGTTGTTTAGCACACGAGATCTTCAAGCGGAGATCTCAACCTCTACCTCAGGGAACTTCAAGTGCCCGCTTAGGAGATGAGTTCAGCAATTTTGTGAGGGACTTCCATAGCAGTATCAGCAAGGAGTGCATAGTCCCTTCAGGACAGTGCAGAGGCAATGTAGACTGCGCAGTGATTACGCAGTCTTGAGGAAGTGTCGGAAGTGTGGAAAGCAGAGGAGTTTAGCCATAGGATTTGGAGAGGAGGCTAGCCACCACCTACCAGGGATTTTGGCAACATCTTGGAGGCATTTACCAGCAGTTCCAGCCAGGAGTTCGATTTCCCCAGCAGAGCAGCGTACCAAGCCCCAAGGGGTCGATTTACGGGGTCCAGCTTTCAGCAAAGCCTTCATGGGTTTTTGTGGGTTTGTTAAGGAAAGTCCGGTGTCCAATTCCCGGAATTTTTTGAGCACGGGAAGCAGCTTAACCAACAGTTTGAAGGCAGCCAGCAACAACAATTCTCGGCTAGGCAGCGCAGTCACTGAGCCATGCAGTTCCAGTTTCGGCAAACGTTTTGCTTGGGTTGTGTTGGTCTTTCAGCGTGCTTTGAGCAAGCCCAGGTGCAATCCTTTCAGCACCTCATTTGTACACTTTCCCAGCAAATAATTAAATGGCTCAGCATTGTTTATTGGCTTCCAGTTTTCGTGTTTAAACTTTAATGGTGTTTTCCTGTTTGCTGTAGTTTTTAGTCTATTTTGCTTTGATTTACTGTTTAATCCCAATTTGAGATATTACATTTAGAAATGAGAAAAGAGGAAGAGAGCAGTGGTTTCAACTAAGGTGTTTTCAAAAGTGAGCAAAGGAGATTTCAACAACTACCATGTATCAAGGTTGTTTTTGGATATCACTACTTTCATTATGTGATCATTCATGAGTAAATGTGATGTTAGTATGTTTCATCATCATGTATAATACTTAGGCTTATAGTTTATGCAATGACATTGGACAATTTAATCATAATGTAATAATGTATCATGTATGTTTTATGATTGCACATAACATTTCCTAAATGTCCTAAGATATATATATTTGTGGAAAACATCCCGATAAAAACCCAATAACATCTGGAAATCGAGATTTTTTCAACTCGCCGATGTTATTGGCTGAGTTTTTCAGAAGTTTTTCAAACTTTAAAAACTCCTGATTTAATCGATAAACTCCCGATAAAATCGTGATACGAACAAAAAAAATCGTGACTCGGGACTGGGCCGCGTATAAGTTGGGAAAAGTCCGATTTTTTTACTCATTTTGTTCTTTTTAATTTCCTCGAATTTTTGCCGATTTTTTCAATTTTCTCCCAACTTTAACGACTTTTTTAATTTTCAGACACTTGCCAATTTATTCCCAAGTTCGACTTTTTCCACACACACACACACACACATATATATCGTGTTTATTCGTTTCCAAAATTTGGGGGGGGACACGTTTTGTACCGGTACCCATTGATAGACATGCCAAAATGGTGAAGCCATAAATTAGTCATTTGCACCATCTGTAATTTTTGTTGCATGGATAATGATGAATGTCACATGGTATTGACAATGTGTGACTTTTTTCATATTGGAGGTTTAGTGTTGGGCATGCTTTATCCCCTCACTTAAGGTGTGCCTAGTATGATGGACTTATTACCAATTATCCTTTGAGTACATTGTATTACCTTTTGAACCTGCAATCAATGTGTACAAAGTCCCAACCACAAAATGCAACCTCAACCTCAAGGGAACTAAGAGGGAGGTCACTGTCACTCACCAACCCTCTTCTACACTCTAGCTTCGCCTTTTTCAGACCAAGGGAGGCTTACCTAAGATAGGATTTGCTATAGATTTAGGCTATGATGGCCCAAGCTGTAATGAAGAGTATCTGCAGCAAAACAAGCGCTGTAGTATTGGAAAAATGAAAAGATGATGATAGATTGAGCCTAGTGCCTACCCATTGGGTATATGGAGTCTACATAGTCAAAACTTATGAGAAATTTTCAAGTAATAAGACAATGCTATAGCTGGAATGAACAAATTATAGCATTCACAGATGCCTGTTTATGAGTGAAGAAATCTAATTTCAAAGACCCTAATGAAGGAGGACTTAACAAGTGAGCATAAAGGTATGTTTGCAACTTGGGAAATGTAATTTCCAGCTTACTCTAATTAAGAAGACATAGAATTCGCTAAGTCTTTCCAGCAGCAAACATAAAGAGTCCTAAAGGAAAATAAATCACAATTTACTCTTCTACATAACTCTTCTAGATAAAGAATAAAGTGACCATGTTTAAGCCCTCATGACACACTTGAAGAAATAAAATTTCCAGCTTCATATCAATGTTATCAGAACCAGACCAGTCAACACAATAACCAGGAACCGGACCAGAATTGGAAAAAAAATCAGTTGACCAAAACATACATAAACACACAAATTTGGTTTTTTCTTTTTAAACACACACACATATTCATGTGAATCCATATGAATCCAATACATTATACACAAATATGCAAAGTTTTTCATATATATAGAAAGGGTGCAGATAACCAAAATAGTACCAAGTGCAATACATCTAAGAACCAAAAATATATCAACAAAGAGACTCTAGTTTGCCTCTAGAGTCCAAAAAAAATCATGCTACAAAAAATACCTACACGTCGTCAAAATCATTTCCTATTGTGATAGCCAAACTTGGTTCACAAATAGAATAACCAAAAAATTTGGAATCAATATCACCCTCCAAGTGTTAAAATAAAATGGGAAAATCTGAACTTGTCAAATGAAGATTTTGTTTGAGTGATGGATATACATTTATCAGAGTGATGATCAGTGTTTTAAAAATCGATCGTCAAGTCAACCAAGTCGGACCCCTAGCCGGGTCGGCTTGGTACAAAAATCACGCCAAAGGCCGGTTTGTTACCGAACTGGCCGAGCCAATCATCGACTCGGCCGGTTCGGTAACATACTGGTCGGTTCGGCCAAGTCGGTCAAACCCGGTCGCTGCGTCAAAATGGAGGGAAAACGAACTTCAAAGTCGGTTTTTTTGTTGGTTTTAGGTTTTTCTTATGCCCATCTAACATCTCCCAAGCCTATAAAAGCTACCCAAACCCTCACATATCCTCACAATGATTCATAGTCTGAGCCAGATGTTGGCTTCTCTAGCAGTAGTGACTACTGACTAGTGATGTTTTGTTGTAGAGGCCATTTAGAACCTACTTGATTATGTATTTTTCTTCTGATCTCTATATATTACATGTATTGGATAGTGCACTGGGTGCCATTTTGATATAATGGATATATTCATGAGCCTACTTTGATCATATGTTGTCTTGTCTCTGTATTCTAATGCTTTGTGTTTGGAAACATGAATGAAAAATCTTTAAAATTATGTTTTTTTATAATAAAAAAATATTTAATGTAATTTTTACAAAGACCAAGTCATTGAAATCAAACTAGTCGAGTCGATACCGAGTCGGAGTCGGAGTCGATCCTCGGCCGGTTCCGAACCAGAGTCGGAGTTTTAAAACATTGGTCATGATATAGGAGTTCAACAATCAATGCCATCAACATCGAGGTAAATGGAAGGTCTGGTGTTCTTGATTAAAAGTTAGTTCCAAACCCTCATACATGACAGAACCCAATGGAAACATTGCAATCCCCCTATTGTTGCTCAGATTGTACAACAACTCAGGTCGAGGTTGTCACCCTGATCCCCGACCTCTCCATTCTAGCTATCTCCTAACAGCAAGCTATGGGGGGTACTCCCTATGGAAATGAGAATATGAAAGACAAGTTTGAAGCCAACGAGTCTGCGAGACACAGTTGAGTGGCCTAACTACTTGGTTAATTTAAGCAAGATTTAGAGATTAGATTAGATTCACTTTTGAGACCAGTGCCTTGTGGAGTCAATTTATCGCTTATTTAAATTTAACGCCAAGTAATCGGATGGACAACCACTGCTTGAATGCTCACTAACCTATATGGTATGCAAATCCTAAGACTTAGGTGTGATGGAAGGATATTGGTTACTTTTAATTATATGCCTATTCTAAGTGTGACCTTCCTCTTAACTGTTTCGGAACTAGTCTTTAAAGTAGCTTGTGGGATGGAAGCTAACGGGAAGCAAGCAGAGGCTTGATTAACAATAACTCCCCCTGTGTTCCAATCACCCGATGCCTCTGGTGCTGTAGAGACTGCAGCTCTGGCGACTCCAAGGTCACCGTGTTAACCACTAAAAAGGTGTTGAATCCCTCAAGCTAGGTGAGAAAAGGTGGCCCTAGAAGTCTATCAAACAAACTTATGCTTAGAGGTGAATTATTAGTGCAACTAACCTTAGGATGCTTATGCAAGATGGTGAGTGATTTCTTGGGATAAGATTGTTTATGTGATTAGTTTCTAATGACAAGAGTACTAAACAATAAATGGAGGGGCAATCTTATTACCAAGAATTTGCCAATAATCAAGTGTCGATAATCGAAAGATAAACTTATATTCCACGAGATGCTTAACCAATGATAGCAATTTAAAACACTTATCCAATTATGATAATTACTTAGAACAATTCAAGATCTTCCAATAAGATAAATGCTTATGCCAATATTATTTAATACCGCAATCACAAGATGCTCGATTAGATATCCAATGCCAAAATACTCAAGAGTACTTCAATGCCAATTAAACCTCAATGCCCAAAGTAACTTGAACCATTCAACAAAATTAGAAGATTAGAGCTTAGATGTCTGAGTGCTTGCTTAGTGCAAATCTAATGATTCTTAAAGTTATGAATGAGCTTGCAAGGAAACAAACGAATGTTAGCCTTCAAATAACCAATGTTAAGACAAGCTTCTTCACAATAGCACTTAGAAACACTAATGAAATGAGCACTTATTAAGAAAATGACAAGCGTGTAAGAAATAAATATGATCAATGAGACATTAAATGACTTGCCAAGTAATTACTTGAGCTAACTAGCCTTCTTATAATGAATTATTCAGTATTATATCAGATCTGAAAGCCTTGTTACAGCAGTAAGATAAGAATGAAAACAGTGAGCTATCAATGTGAGTGTGTGTGCCAAATTGTGCCCAACAATTGCCAAGTTCTAGAACAAGTTTGTCAATATGAAATTTTGAACTTTTAGGACCTTTAAGATGCTATTATCAGATTTGATCAGACTTATTATGCAGAAATATTCAGTGACAGATCAATTAGATTTATGCCAAGAAATAATGCCAAAATCACCCAATGACTAGTAAAATTTTACCATAAAATTTTTAGAGCATTTAGGCAATTTAGATGTGATTCTTGGGGCACTCAAGCATGAATTTTATCACTATTATGAACGTATTCAAATAGCTGAAGCAAAAAGTAAAAGAAAATGAGGGCTTAGAGATCAAACCCTAGGTCCCAGGCCTTGAAGATTGCTTGCCCACGTTGCCAAAAAATTTCCAATGGATGGACCACATGAAAACACAAGATTTGAGGCAATTTTTCTGCAAAACCACTAATGAATTAGCCTGCGAAAATTTCAGAGATGAAATGAGGGCTAGAAGGCCAAGGAAGGCTAACGCTAGGCCCGCTAGGCCTAAAAGGGTTGGAAGAGGCCTAGAAGGCTTAGAGGCTAGGGCAAGAGGCCAAAGAGGTTGACGCAGGGGCTAAAGGAGGCCGAAAAGGAGGGTCGAAGGGAGGAGGATGCAACAAAGGGTTGGACGGAGGAGGCCGAGAGGGAAATAGGGCTTGGAAAGCCTACGGCAAGCCCTTCGGGCTGCCATCTATGGCTTAGAGGGGATTCTGAAACCCTTAAGGCTTGCGTCTAGGCCAAAAATGGCCTTAGAAGCTTGACACTAGAGCTAGAGAGGGGGGGCGAGACTCCTAGGGCTTACGCCTAGCCTCCAAGAGGCTAAGAAGGATGATGCAGGGGGTCAAAGGGCTGACACTGGGCTTGGAGGAGGACGTTGTGTTGAAAAGTGTAACTAGGTTCAGTCTTCATAATGACATGTAATTATGATTTTATGTAAACAAGAGAAAGAAAAAATAAAATATATTTATTGTATTACTTGCATCATGGGTTTCATGAGCAAGGATTTTATTTATAGGTCAAATACTTCTTCTTAATGTCTTTAGGATTTTGTCATCTTGTCATAAAGATAATTGGAGTCATGTAAATGAAGTCATGTTACACTTAGAAGTGTCTAGATTGCCCTCCAAAAGACAATCACAGTCATCTTCTTCACGTCAGTCTCAATATATATGCTCAAATATCATGTCGGCTCACATATGGAGTCACACCCCTTCATGATGATCATGTCGACTCAAGTGTAGGGACGAACAACTATATAAAGGGGGTTAGGCTCCTCGCATTTCAACAGTCAACAAGCTCGAACTCCTCTGAAGTTTTGGAAGGAATTATAGTGAGATATATCTCTGAGATTTCAGATGGATTCAACAAAGATAAGTTTTGGATCTACCATAGTGATCCTCCTCAGTATATCTCTGTAATTTTCTTTGAATAGAACAGCAAGAAGTTCGGATCACAGTGATCTCAGTGCAAACTACTCAGAGAAGATTTTTTGAATGGGTAATTACAGTGTTTTAGTTAGGATGGAGCCACAGAAACTCCTCAGCAAACCTCTAAGGTTTTTGTGATGAGATCAGTGAGATAACTTCGGACCTCCACAGAGAGGCATCACAGAAATGCGAATGGATGATCTCAGTCAGACTTTCAGTCTATATCACAGTTTGGCTAAGGTCTCGGTACTGTGCAAATAAGGTGATGCTCGGTGTCAATTATTGTCACATTAAATGACCTCGGTGATTCTAGATACAGTGCTCGGTGCTGCAGTCATGTTATGATGATCAGTGATGATCATGATGCAGCTCGGTGCTAGTGACAATATGAAGATATGATGTGCAATTCGGCAAGGCCACATTTCAGGGATATACCAAAATGCATAGATGATGCTACAGTGGGCATGTTTTGGTGCCATGCAAGAGAAGATCGAAGAATTAAGGATGAAGGATGATTGTATCTTGGCCTGGGAGTGGCGAAATAGGTCAAGGGTCATGGTCTTGGTATTCGTCAAAAAGAATCTCTATAAGAAGAATTTGATGAAGGTTTTCCTCTCAAAGAGAGAGGTTTTGGCCTTGGCTTGCAAGCTTAACTATTGTGTCTCTTGTGTATTTGATAATTGACTTAATGAAGAACATAATAATCTAACGAAGATAAGATCTAAGAGAAAGAAGCATGAAGTAAATCACAAGTAATTAGCAAGAGAAATTTTAATAAAAGCCCTAATTTCTCAACACGTTGGGCCTTATAGCCCTAACAATTTGCAAACCCTAGCTTGAAAAAATCAATTTGCTTCAGATCTTCAGTTTCTGCAAAATTTCTTTCGTAGTTGGCCCAGAAAAAAATTTTAGAGGCTAGATCTTACCCTCAAGGGCCTAGATCTAGCTCTGATCCAGCAATTTTCCTTTGATCTACACAAATGAATTTACAAAAGCCCAAAACCTCAATATATACAAAAATTCAAAATAATTCAAAACCCTAGCTGCAAACAAGGGTTCGAAAATAAAATTATTTACAAGAATTCTATTATACAAATATATTTACAAATATGTGTACAATATTTAGAGCAATTTTGAGAATAATTTTTTTTTATAAATCTTTGATAATGGCTAAATGTATTTCAAAAGATAAATGCAAAAGCCAGAGTCTTAGCGAAGTTAGAAAACCATAAAAATATTTAGGATCCAAACATAGTTAGCCTTTGTCCACAATTTGTGAACTTAGAGTCCAAGCGTTGGGGAACCTGCAAACACTATATTTTCTGAAAGATAAACCGTTAGAACACACAGTGAATTTGATCACCTAAGATAAACTCACAGCCTACCAATAAAATGTTCCTATCGCCTACAATGAAATAACAATTAAAGAAATTATAAAGCACAATATAGGAATGCTTGTACCTAACACATACCATAAATCAGTAGATCAGAGACACTATGAACTACACCCCAAAGTCTTTATTATGATTATTCAAAACGTTCCCAGCGTGACAGTAGCTTTACATCAATTTTACAGATTACATTAGCCAAACATCAGATGGCTTGAGACACAAATGACTCTTAATTTATAGATAAATCCTCCAAGTTGAAAAATAACAGCTAGTTCGTTTGATCCCCATCAAAATAATCTCAACCGTTGATAAATATTTGATCATCTTTTAATCTCCACTGTCGAAAATATTTATTTTGAGGAATTTTCGAATCTATCATTTAACACATTTTTTATTCGCTCAAAAATAATTATTTTGAGCTAATTTCCTCAAAATTTTGACATTGACTAGGAGATGCATTCCCATAGAAGACGGGATTCGATGTTGTGGTAGCTGATGGGTACGGGATTACATGCAAAAAAAGGGATTCGCGGTTAGAGTTGACAATGGGTAACTACATTGTGACTTCTATGTGGTTGAACTGGCAAACACTAAAGCCATATTTCGTGTTTAGTGGTTTTATTATATAGGGAAACACTCGAAGAACTACCAAACAATGGAGATCGAATTCATTGCAGTAGATGGCAAGAGGGCAGTTTTGAGGTGTGAAATTTCCACGAACTACAGCAATTGGATATTATTCTCCTAACTTATGTAGTTTATTTGTCTTCTGTTAATTATTATTAACAACAAATATTGAATAATTCACACTGTAAATCTTCACAAATAAAAATACGCTACGAAAAATAAAATACTATAACTGAGAAAATAATGTACACACAATAATTTTGACAACGTTATTTTTGGACAAAAGTCCCTAGAAAAATACCGAAGAGAAAACTAGTGCAACAGATGAGTGTTTATATTATTCTTCAGCAACATAGAGAATTACAATCTTCTTGCCTAATGATGGCAAAGCAACGACATACAAATTTTCTCAACTTGTAAAATATCTGGGAAATCACTTTTCCCTACAACAAATCGAACTAGCCTCCTCCGAGCCACTCGCACTCCTCTCTGGCACTCACACTACTGCCCAAAAATGTGCACTAGTGGCTCTGAGAAATTCACACAACCTTCGAGATCGCTTCCTTGCAAGTCGATTTGCATCCTGAAGCTACTAGCACCTTCTTTCGGTACTTCTTTCAGCAAATAGAAGTGAAACAATGTTCTTGCCACACGCACTGGGGAATTGGGTACTCGCACTAGTTGAATACAACCTCCCTGCTAGAAAGCTCAACCTCCCTTCCTCACACTGGAATGCTGGAAAACCTCCTGAGAATTTCTCCGAAAATTCTCACTATCGAAACCCCGTTGCTCGATGTCTCCCTAGCTTCAACTATGCCCTTGTTAAATTACTGCAACTGGGTAGTCGAACTACTCAACTCTCTTTTGTGTCTTCTCCAATCCCATAGACCCTGCTCTTATAATCTTTTGTTGGACAACTGTTAATTTCTGAACATGTTCTATGCCATTTCAGATTAGGGCACAAAATACTGAAGCAGTTTGAACATACCAATAGATCGATTGAAGACAAGCCAAAACAGAGATAAAGAATGGTGGCGTTACGGCGATCAGCAGGATGCTTCAACCAGCAAAGTCTTTCATAAGGTCAGCCACCCACATGTCACACAACCCCAAGACAACCCAGACAAAGAATACTCCAAAAAGACGCAGCACCAAGAACGCAGCTTCATCGCCATCAAGAGAGGAGAAAATCCTCCACACATTTTTTGTGTGTAATGAACTCCAAGTCTCTCCAATATATAGGCATCGTTGGGGGTGTGTTACACATCCTTTAAGACATTTAAGTCTATAATATATTCCAGGCCGACCTAGCACATAAGTGGAATAAATTCAAAGTACATGCTCTGCTCATCCGATCGAGATGATCTTTAGATCAATCTTACACCTCTCTGAAAGAGGAATCCAATAAAAATATTGGGATTGTCAATTGAGCAGCACAACCCGAAGTTTAGACCTAGTTGCCCAAATTTAACACTCCCTCTCAACTAGGGAGAACTCCGTCCACTAGGGCAATCCAAACATCGTGCGTCATCCCGCCATAACTTGCTTCGTTGGCTTCTTTATTTCAAAACAGAAGTGGGTCAATCACCAAGACATCATTCCCGGCTGACAGATTCAGCCTAGAGGTCCGAAACCTCTATAGGACTCACAAAGAGTCTCATACCAACCCGAAGTTGGTTTACCTGACCGAAGTCAGTTGGAGGTCTGAAACCTCACTAGGACTCAAGAGAGTCATATACTAACCTGAAGTTAGTTTCACTGACCCGAAGTCAGTTGGAGGTCTGAAACCTCGCTAAACTTGATCCCAGATCAAGTTGTTGGACACGTGCCATCCTAGACATAGAGAGTACGGCAATCTCTGATGTGTCCATCGGTCTTGCTATGGTCTCTATTCACATTTCCCACCTCATTGGCCAAATAAGAGGTACTTCCCATGAGTCTGAAACTCCATGGGTAGGATGCATACGGGGCATAGATCAGAGAGAGGTAAACCATCTCAATATCATCACGGTGGAGTAGAAGCACACCAACTAGGTTTGGCAAGCCTAGCCCAATGGTTGCTTATAGCACCAAGAAGCTATCCCCAAAAGCCCCCCGGGAGCTCCCAGAGCTCATCATCCAACAGGGCCCTCCAATTAGGGTCGTTCCACAATTCCAAGATTCTCATGGAAAGTTAGGAACATGAACTTCCCCAAGGGCATTGTGAGAACATCTGTGACCTACTCATCAGTTCCTATATGATTGAGCCTTACGGCACCTCGCTGTACCATATACCGGATAAAGTGGTACCAGCCATCAACATGCTTGGATCATCGTGGAACACGAGATTATCTGACAAATGAATCCCCCTCTGGTTATCACACAGGATAACGATGGCATTTAGCACATGCTTGAATAGCTCATTGACAAGCTTTCGCAACCAAGTGAATTCAAAACGGGCCATACATGCTGCAATGTATTTGGCCTCAGCGGTGCTTAAGGCTACCGACTTCCGTTTCCTGCCCGAAGCAGATCTACGTGTGAAGCAGCATCCAGATGTGCTCTTGCGATCCACCACACTGCCAGCCCAATCGGCATTAGTATATCCAAGGAGTGTCACGCTCCCGGCAGTGTATCTCATCCCATGGTTTATCGTGCCACAGAGATATGTCAAGAGTTTCTTGGCACCAACCCAGTGAATGTTATGATCAACCATGTGTTGACTCAAAGTGTCCACTGCACAACATACGTCCGGACAGGTGTTCACTAAGAACATCAGGGCTGCTACGAGTTGACGATACTAAATAGGATTTGCTAACACGAGCCTAGCAGCGCTGCCACTCAACTTCTTAAAGTTGAGCTCCATCGGTGTCGACACGGACTTAAAGTCCACCATACCAAATCTTTCCAGAAGCTTAACAATATATTTTCCTTGAGCAAGGAAAATCTTGCCAGGTCTCTGCCAGACCTCCAGGCCTAGGAAATAATGCATAAGTTCTAGGTCCTTCATCTCGAGCTCAAAAGTGAACTCCCTCTTACATTGTTGAATGAGAGGGCCATCATCTGTCAGGAAGAGATCGTCCACATAGAGAACCAAAATGAGAGGCTTTTCTCTATCAACCTTGAAGCAAAGGTTTGAATCATCAATACTAAGAGTGAAGCCCAGCTTCATCAAGTATCTATCCTTTCGTACCAAGCCCTGGGGGCTAGCCAACTTGCAAACATGGGTGTCTCGATCCTGGACTTTGAATCCCAAAGGTTGCTCTTCATACACCTCTTCCTTTATCACACCATGCAGGAAGGCAGTCTTCACATCCATCTGATGAAGATTTCGTCCTTGCGTAGCAGCAAGAGTAATAGTAAATTACAGGTGCAAACATAATCAATGCCTTCCTAGAAAGAAATCTCAGGCAACACATTTTCTATCAGATCCATACTTGATCTTATATCGAGGTGACAACAGCTTTTTCCTGTGGTCTAGGGACCATATCCCAAACATCACCCTCCATAATGGACTCGTACTCTTTGAGTATCACATCCTTCAAGACTTGATGCTTTATAGCTTTCCCAAATGTTTTTGGCTCATATTGTACTCATGGTAGTTAGATACCTCTGGTATTTATATGGCTTCTTTCTTCCAGAATTTCCCCCTTGAAGCCATATGTCTTTGAGCCATGAGGGTTGTAGTCTCCTTCTTAATGGCAGCTTCTCTTGAGAGAAAAGACATCTGTAAGAACATCTTCCCAAGGCAGCATACCAGATAAGTCAGAATGCATCAAATGCCTTTGTGACACTTGAGGAATGAGGAAAAGTCCCCTATGCTTTCCTTTGTCCCAATCCTAACAAATGTCCTCATGATTGGGCATCCCAGACACCAACTCTTTGTAATCATGGGCCTAAATCTTTCTCGCCCACTGTCAAGGCCTTTCAAGAGTCATAGCCATATACTACCATATGTCACTGTCCTACACATTAAGAACAAATAAAGATGACTTACATGCAGAATATGCTTTCTACTTGCGTTCCTTTGGCCTCTGTTCTTGATGTACCAAACAGATCTCACAGAGAATATTGCTGCTTTAAACTCTGCTAGCCCATCAATTCCCTTAGTTTCTGCCAGTTTTGTTCTTACTGCCTGTACATAGTCTACAACTTCTCACAGCTACTGCGCATAATTCATATCACCATCTCTATCGTCATAGCCACAATATATGTTGCAACCAACACTGCTCCAAAAGACTTCTGTCAAGGATACATCTTCAGATCATTGTTTGCATCACTACCACTGTATTAGAATTCATTGTTCCTTTGTCCTGAATAGTACATATTCCTCACACATTCTCACAGTGATTTTGAATGTCATAGTGAGATCCTCTAGAAACATTCAAAACAATGATGAAATGATTCCCTTATAGTGACTTTTGGAACTGCTGATACCTCAGGTTCTCTTGGAACAGTCATCTCATCAGCATCTTCAGGAAACATCCTATCAGCTGTTATACGCAAAAGATCAATCGCTAATACAGTGGGTACTAGGATATGTCTCTTTAGAGAAGATAGTAAGGTCTTCCACCTTGACTTTTAAAAGTCAATTTATTTGATAGATATGAGGATTATCAAATATCGTCATATCTAGATGTCTATCCTTTGCAAGAGAGACAGATTATCATCAATTTTGATGCTCCCTCTGAGACCTTACTTCCATTGCTTGTCTAGCCTTGAATCATCAAGTTACTTAATTCAAGATTTTTCATTTAAGCATCTGCATCTTTCAACAAGGTACCTCATATTTCTGGTCCTTAAGGGCAGTTACAGGAAACTGTTCAGACTTCAAAATGACTATGACCCCTTTTAACAGTCTTTAATTTCTAGTTCCAGAAGATTTTCATTTCTTCAAAGGTTATCAGGCACCTTATGGAAAGTCTTTAGATCTGTCTTTGAGTATGATTAAACACATACAACCACGACGCCACAGATACCAGGAGATCTTTCTACGTTGTGATTATCCCTTCGTTCATAATGTGTATCTTGTTCACTTGGAGAAAAAAAATACTAAGGATTTGTAGTGTACAGAACAAGAGGCAACAACACCTTCTCAAACTGTTCATACCAACGGAAAGTTCAATGATGAGAGATCAATGTGAAAGGTCAGGACTTCATATAAACTCTGATTGATAGTGGCTCACTATTGAGGGTTTTGATGGTTTCCGTAAACAACGTTTTCTACAAAATGAAAAAAAAATCCTGAGATGCAAGCATCGATTTGGAGAATTCCGAATGTTGAATTGGCCAACGCAATGATGAATTCTCAGGTCTGCAACAAATAAAGGAACCCGATCATTAATAGTAGTTGTCAAACAAGTGCCACTAGAGGATGCCTCGAGAGTGGCCAATTCAATCTTCTTGGAAAGGAATTCCAATTTCGTTTGCGTGGTCGTGGAAGGACACCCAGAGCTTTCCCATTTACCGCCCGTCGACTTTGGTGCAGAATTTCGCTGTGATCTTGTACACTCGCGGTGAGAGCGGTGCTTCATCATGAGCTATCCCAGGGGCAGCTTCGCTTGTAGGGTCTGCAACGACAACACCGATGTCATTGCTAGCCGAGTTCTCGGGTCAGGGAGGTCATACGCAATACTGCAAGCGTGTTAACGTGCTTTCGTTTCTTCACTTGGGTAGCGAAGACTTCTTTTATATCAGTCGACAACAGATCGCGACTTTTCACATAATCTTGATGGGATATGAGGCAGCCCTCAGAACTGCTCGAAATTGTGAGGCAGCCGAAAAAAAAAAACTTGCAGAACACTTGCGAAGAACAACTTCATGTCAAGTTTCTTGAGCGTCAAAATTCAAGTTGCACGTCAAGATTCTCGATCTTCAAATTTCCCAAGTTGCACGTTAAATAGAAATGAATAGATGGATGAAATATGCACCCGTTGCGGCAGCATGCAACAGCCGACAAGCAATCGGCGCTGAAAGTCATCTGCGAAAGGAACGACGACAGGATCCTTTGAATTGAGCAACAAAACTTCGTCTGAAGTAATAATGGCCGTTATATGCTCTAGATCAATGGCGCGCTCTTACCCAAGAATTGTGGAAGGATAGGAAAGCACGGGATCAAGAATGTGTAAATCCCAAGTAGGAAGTCTTGTGTGTCACATGATTACATGTTTTTTAACCTCGAGTAGCTCAGCATTCCCTGTGGCATCTATCACCAGCCATGACCTCAATCCCCCGGTCCCCTCCACCAATAACAAATCCTTCTCTTCTCCTACCATTGTTGCAGACAGGCTGCTAATTTTGTTGGACGGGATTCGATGCCTCATGCTTTTCTTTCTACTTTTAATCCAAGAGACATTCAGGCAGGCCAACCTTCGCAGCCTTGCTTTGATACTGTCGTTGAAGAATTCACAAATCACCAGCCCATACAGTGATTCAATGTGCTATCTACCCCAGTTATTTTTATGAATAGCTTATTTTATTCATAAACAACCTCCTGCGATTTATCCCAACATAGGAATTCCTCGGCCGACTAGTGCGGGGCTTCAATGTTCAAAAATAAAATAAAAATAAACTGAGCCTTCAACAAATCCGCATTTTACTAGCTGTCCCTTGACATAGATTGGACTTTGTCTTCCCCTTACCTCTGATACCATGTTAATTTCTGAACATGTTCTATGCCATTTCAGATTAGGGCACAAAATATTAAAGCAGATAGAACATACCAATAGATCGATTGAAGACAAGCCAAAACAGATATAAAGAATGGTGCGTTATGGTGATCAGCAGGATGCTTCAACCAGCAAAGTCTTTCATAAGGTCAGCCACCCACATGTCACACAACCCAGACAAAGAATACTCCACAAAGACGCAGCACCAAGAACGCAGCTCCATCGCCATCAAGAGAGAAGAAAATCCTCCGCACATTTTTTGTGTGTAATGAACTCCAAGTCTCTCCAATATATAGGCATCTTTGGGGGTGTGTGACATGTCCTTTAAGACATTTACGTCTATATTATATTCCAGGCCGACCTAACACATAAGTGGAATAAATTCAAAGTACATGTTCTGCACATCCGATTGAGATGATCTTTAGATCAATCTTACACCTCTCCGAAAGAGGAATCCAATAAAAATATTGGGATCGTCATCTGAGCAGCACAACCCGAAGTTTGGACCTAGTTGCCCAAATTTAACAACAACCAACAGCCATGATCAGATCTCAATCGATGGCTAAGATCATCTTGACCCCATCAACTTACTTTTTCAAAAGTCTCTAGAGCAAAATCGACTTCCCTCAATTAATCTGATTTAGTTAACCAGTTTTCCTAGGTTTAGATTTAGAAAATATTCAATTATGGGCTAATTAACCTAATTGAGTGGTCCCTAAGGCTTTTTTTGGGTTTTGGAGATCTTGCGTTCCTTAGCCTTTAAAACACCATAGAGACTAAAACCCCTGTCCAGTGCTACCAAAAACTAACATGAGGTTCATGTCCAATGGTGCCCCTAGGAATGTTACAGCCAAGCGAATGGAAAGCATATTCAGACATGGTGATGTATCTTGGGCGGTAGAGAGTTTGATTACAACATAGAAACCTTCAAAGAGCATCCAACATTATCATGTAGATATTCAATCGTTGTTGAGCAAGCATGATCGGGTTTTTGGGGAGATCCCTCCAAGGAGGCCATCTATTTATCTCTGAAGATGTCAATCAAAAGAATGATAGGGAATTAGGGGCACCATCATTGGATATTGTAGTGGATGGCCATGAAGAGGAAGAAAATAAATTGCCAAAGCAATTACACACAGCTGCTACATCAGGCCTATGTACAACCCTATACTTGAAGGAGGACTCGGAACATAGGACAGTCACCTGAGAACCGTGAATCCCAGACTTGTAGCTCGGTTTATTGAACTATTGTAGCTCAAGAAGAGTTGAATTCTGGATGGGGAGCCGCATCACAAATGGATACCTTGAGATTGGGGTCATTTGTGTTGCCACCGAGCAGTTTCGTTGTGCCTGCTACATGGTCCCTTCTGCTACTGAGGCCTTTGTACAGGTTTATATTACGAGCTTTCAGTTATTGGCTAGTAGGCCACTTTCAATTCCGTATCAGATCTGTTCATGAAGGCAGCATTGAAGGGCTGTTACTTTGAACAGGAATCATTGTATCTTGAGCTGGATTGGGATCACTATGATACCCTATTTAAAATCAGAAATATGCAAACTGTTGAGCAACAAGGCCAAGTATCAGCGGATGATTTGAGATAAAGAAAACCCTGTTTCGATGGAGCTCTTAGGTGAAAATCAAATCTGTGGACATAAAACATGACAGCGTGGAAATGTTTGGGGCTGAAATGTGCCCAGTCTTCATTATAACATTTTTTTTACCACAGATCTCTGAAACCTCACAAAAGTTTGCCGCAGAGAATTAAGAAAGACTGTTTAAAGTCTGTTTTCGTGAGCCAAGTCCCTTGGACAAGAGGCCGAGCATTTTAGGAGGAATTTTGGGTTTATTTCTCTTTCTGTTGCAGGTCTAAAGCTGAGCGCCGGCATCATGGATGTTTTTGATGTAAGACTATGGCATGGGACCCCTCTTCTAGGTAAGCACATTCCATGGCTACCTATCTCAGGCAGACCGCAAGCATTGACTTGCTAATCAGAGGACTGTGACAGTTGTTATCTGCTCAGGTAGAATGAAGACTTGTTTTGATAAGGGCAGAGTTTGTTCAAGGGCTGAAATGAAAAACAGTCGCAGCAAAAGGAAGCATAATGGGTCAGATTTGAGGACTGTGATGGTTGAGGAAGCTACAGCAAACCTCCTCAGAATATCAGGACTTCTAACAAGCTGAGGCGTGTTGATATATTCTCCCTGTTGGACAGTGACATAGATAGACACCTATGTAGCAGTCAGCATGAGACATTAGCAGTCTCACTAGAGCATAATGGTAAAATGTGTTTCGGCAGCTTTCAGACACATTATTGGAATCTTGAACCATGATCAGCAAAGCCTGTTGGATGGCTTTGACTATGGAAGACTAAGTCCCCCTTTCCAAGTAGGTGTCTGGGATGCCCTCATTTGACATAAATGTCTTCTCTCACAAGAGAAGCTGGCATTAAGAGGGAGAATTCAACTCTATATGCTCCTGAACAGATACCTTTGTTGAACGAAAGAAAATCCTCATGGCTCAGGGACATATGGCTTCAGAGGGGGAAATTCCGAAGGAAAACCAAGAAGCCATATAAATAACAGGGTATCTAGCAGCCATGAGTACTATTGTACAATCTGACCTTGGATCCTTTGAGGAAGTCGTAAAACATCAAGTCTGGAAGGATGCTATGAGTCCATTATGAAGAATGATGTCTGGGTTGTGGTTCCAAGACCATAGGACAAAGCAGTTGTCACCTCGAAATGGCTCTACAAGATCAAGCATGGATCTGATGGAAGTGCTGAAAAGTTCAAGGCAAGATTCGTTGCCTGTGAGGAAGGTATAGACTATGATGACATATTTGCACCTGTGGCCCGATATACCACCATTCAACCTATTATAGCCCTTGCTGCTACGCAAGGATGGAGTCTTCATCAGATGATGTGAAGACCGCATTTTCTGCATGGTGTGATAAAGGAAGAGATATATGTGGAGCAACCTCTGGGGTTGGAAGTCCAGGATCGGGACACCCATGTCTGCAGGTGTTATGAACCTAATTCATAACTAAAATAATAAATAGTCATTAATGGAATAAATACAAGTAAATGTAATTACTAGTTAATCAATTAGGATTATGTTAAAAAGTCATTAGTTAACTGAAAAGGCATGTCCAAAAGACATGCCTCTTCATGAAAAGGTACCTGCATAGGTATAAAAGCGGGACCTCATTGTAATCATTCAATCATGTCATATCTTATCAATAAAATATTATTATTATAAATACCTCTTGTGTATTTTTATAATTAAAGCTATTTCTGCTATCAAAGTCAACAAGCATACAAGTCTTACTGCTACAGTAACCAAATCTACAACTTCCGCTGCTACAGTGGTATCGGAGCCATATCAGAGCCATATTGAGGAGAAGTTGAAGCAATGGCACATAACATTGTTTTACAAGCCTACGAACGTAGTTTACAAGCCTATGAACATAAACTACCACACTATGTGTCATTACGTGAAGATCCCAAAATAATTGAGCAGATTAGGAAAGTTCAACAAAAGCTTCAGCAATTAGAGAATCCTTGGGCAAAAGTCACAAACGGTTGTAAAAAAATTTCTGCAGATCTTAAAAAAAATTCTCGTAATAGAGAAGAAAATCATGACAAACAAAAAGATGAAAAATGCGGTAATAATGAGAAAGCAGTTAGTTATGCAAAGGGAAAATCAAGTAGAACATCCATGGAAAAGTCAACCAAATATATTCCCCCACCAATGCGTAATAAAAGAAAAAAGGAAGAGAATTGTTGGAAGTGTGGAGATAAATATTTCACAGGACATAAGTGTGCAATCCAAAAACTTTATAACTGTGAAGCAGATTATAATGATGATGTAGATGTTAAATGTAAAAAAGATTCTGCTAGCCGGAAAACTATTGAAGAAGCTGGAAAAAGTGATGAACAGCAGAGTGTTTCATCCTCTGTTTTGAAAGAAACTTGTGATCCTCAAGTGGAGCTTATAGCTGATAAAAGGCACGAGTCTTTTTCAGATTTAACTTCTGAAGCTGCTCAATTGAAGCCTGATGCTTTAGATGATAATCAACGGCATATCTCTGAACAAGGCAACACTACTGCCAAAGGTTTCATTTCTAATGAAAAACTGCTATCGGTGGCCCTTGAGAAAAAGCAGGCTTTAGAGGATGTGGGGAATGTAAACACCTTCAAGAAAACAGCCATGGTGGGTGAAGACAATTCAATTATTACTGCACCAGAGGTCGAGATTAATCAGGAAAAAATTTCTGAGATATGTGCAACCCCTGTTTATGATAGGAATGAAGGTGAAAGAGAGGTTATTGTGAAACAACTTGAGGAAAAAGCAGTTACTCTCACAACTCTTCCTTCTAAGATGATAACACAAGTGTTCGTAGCATCAGACAGATCTGTCGTTATTTACAATAGCAACCAGAGTTTGGGGTACAGTAATGTGAATTTGGAGAAAGTTAATCACATGTGTTCATTCAATTTAGTTTCATTTCCTGGCTGTTGCAATTGTCAAGAAAGACAAGCTTACTATTGGGTCAATTGATTACATTCAATTATTTAACAGCTCCTCAGTATCTCTTGGGGAACGTCCTTATCGTATTTTCCATCAAGATATTTCTCAAACATTTGCCATTTGCAGTGAGAAGTATGATTATGATCACAGATACAAGATGATGACAGAAACAGTAAAGTGCTTTGTGCATCTGTTAAGTGATAAAACATTTGGGATTATTTCATCATATGCACTTGGCACTGATGAACATGGATCTGGCATTCTGAGTTTTTCATTTGCAAATGACAGCAATATTTATATTTGTGTTGGAATAGCCTGTGTGTATCGTGTGGACAGTGAATCTCGAAAGGGCAGAATTTTGGTATTTTCGTTTGAAGATGGGCAATTGCAACTGGTTAGTGAGACCAGGATAAAGGGAGCTGTATACAATCTCAACGCATTCAATGGAAAATTAGTTGCAGGAATCAACGAAAAAACGAAGGTGTACCAATGGATTCATGATTCGGTAACGTTGCAGTATGAATGTGGGCATCATGGTCATATACTGTCACAGCATGTTCAGTGTCGTGGAGATTTTAATACGACAGATGAGGATATAAGAAATCAGATTGAAGGTAAAACGCAAGAAAAGAAATATTCAATTCAGCCGGATGGCAAAATTGCCACTGATCGTCTATTTCAGTTGCTGGACTGCCAGCCCGGGGCTTTAAGAAACACAGAGTACAATATTTATCACAGGATAAACTTTAATTTCTTGGACTTCAGACCAACTCGGCTCATTAGTATGTCCAATCTTCGGCCGAATGTGACCCCTGACGTCATTCACCGACGGATGAGTAACAATTACAGGCTTGTTGTGGCGCTGAAACTCCAAGCCACGAGATTGTTCGAAATTATATTGTTCACCGCAGCGTCCAAAAAATACGCAAACGCTGTGGTGAACGCCCTGGTGTATACATTGCCTGTTGTCACAGACAGCATTGTCAAAGATACAAAGGTGAATAAAATTCCACCCGCCAACCGGCTGTCGAATGATCATTGCTGCAAGATTGATGGAGTCGTGGACGATGTCAAAGACTTGTCAGTACTCCAGAAGGATTTCAGAAACGCCATTTCAGTAAATAATTGGGAAGAAGAGGACTTTACGGACACAACACCTTGCCACCGCAGCAGCAACCCACGAATATTGGAACAAAAGCCGATGCCACCGTTGCCGTGCACGCGTAGTCCACATTATCCACGTAAATGGAATACTGTTCGAATTCTCCTCCTCCCGTTACGGCTGCTATGGTTTATTAGACATTGCATTCTCATTCTGCATCCAAACGGCGTATCGATTTTACAAAAAGGTGCAAGGTGCTACGTTTGGTTAACATGGGTCGGTATATCAAAAATTAAAAAATCAAATTATATTATATAATAATAAATTAATTAATTAATTCATATAAATTAATTAATTTAATTACTTTAATTATATAATTTAATTATTATTATTATTATAAAAAAGAAAAAAAAAAAAAAAAGGGGGCAATAGAGAACCAGTTTCAAGACAACGTTATTGGAAAAAAAAAAGATTTAAGGACGGAGTACAAGAGAATTTTACAAGGAAGGTACCATTCAAGGACATGTCTAGCAGATAATCTCAAGTGAAGGAATTATCGAAAAGTTAAGCTTTGAGGACAAAGCTTTTCGAAGAAGGAGGCAATGTTATGAACCTAATTCATAACTAAAATAATAAATATAGTCATTAATGGAATAAATACAATTAAATGTAATTACTAGTTAATCAATTAGGATTATGTTAAATAGTCATTAGGTTAATGAAAAGGCATGTCTAAAAGACATGCCCATTCGTGAAAAGGTGCCTGCATAGGTATAAAAGCGGGACCTTATTGTAATCATTCAATCGTCTTATATCATATTAATAAATATTTATTATTATAAATACCTCTTGTGTATTTTTATAATTAAAGCTATTTCTGCTATCAAAGTCAACAAGCATACAAGTCTTACTGCTATAGTAACCAAATCTACAACTTCCGCTGCTACAACAGGTTGAAGAAAGCCCTCTATGGGCTGAAACAAGCACCCTGAGCTTGGTACGAGAGGATAGATAGCCACCTGATGAAGCTGGGCTTCACTCCTAGTATTGTTGATCTTAACCTTCACTGCAAGGTTAATAGAAAGAAGCCTCTCACTCTAGTGTTATATGTGGATGACCTCTTCCTGACAGGTGCTGACCCTCTTATTCATCAGTGCAAGAGGGAGCTCGCTGCTGAGTTCGAGATGAAGGACCTAGGACGAATGTCTAGGCCTGAAGGTCTAGTAGAGACCTGGCGAGATTTTCCTTTCTCAAGGAAAATACATTATGAAGTTTCTGGTATGATGGACTGTAAGTCCATGGAACTCAACTTTAAGAAGTTGAGTAGCAGTGTTGCTGGGCCCGTCCTACTGAGTATCGTCAACTCATAGGGACCCTGATGTTCTTAATGAACACCTGTTCGGACGTATGTTGTGCAGTGAACACTTTGAGTCAACACATGGTTGATCATAACATTCACTGGGTTGGTGCCAAGAAACTCTTGAGATATCTCTGAGGCACGATAGACCATGGGTTGAGATACACTGCCGAGAGTATGACACTCCATGGATATACTGATGCCGATTGGGCTGGCAGTGTGGTGGATCGCAAGAGCACATCTGGATGCTACTTCACAGGTAGATCTGCTTCAGGCAGGAATCTAAAGTCGGTAGCCTTGAGCACCGCTGAGGTCGAATACATTGCAGCATGTATGACTCGTTGTGAAGTCACTTGGTTGCGAAAGCTCTTCAGTGAGTTGTTCGAGCATGTGCTAGATGCCACCGTTATCCTTTGTGATAACCAGAGGGGGATTCAATTGTCATAGAATCCTGGGTTCCACGATTGATCCAAGCATGTTGATGGCTAGTACCACTTTATCTGGGATATGGTACAGCGAGGCGCCGTAAGGCTCGATCATATAGGAACTGATGAGCAGGTCGCGGATATTCTCACAATGCCCTTGGGGAAGGTCATGTTCATAACCTTCCGTGAGAATCTTGGTATCGTGGAACGATCCTATTCTGAGGGTCCTGTTGGACGATGAGCTCTGGGAGCTCTGGGGGGCTTTGGGGACAGCTTCTCGGAGCTATGAGCAACCACAAGGCTAGGCTTGTCGAACCTTGTTGGTGTGCTTGGACCCCACCGTTATGATTATTGAGTTGGTTTACCTCTCATTATCTATGCCCCGTATGCATCCTACCCATTGAGTTCAGGGCTCATGGGAAGTACCTCTCATTTGGCCAATGAGATGGGAAAGGCTAGAGACTAGTAGCAAAGATTGATGGACGCATCAGAATTTTCCATACTCTCTATCTAGGATGGCACGGTCCAACCACTTGATCTGGGATCAAGTCTTGTGAGGTCTCGGACCTCTGCCTGACTTCAGGTCAGATGAACCAACTTCGGGTTGGTTGGAGACTCTTTGTGAGTCCGATAGAGGTTTTGACCTCTGGGCTGAATCTGTCAGCCGGGAATGATGTCTTTGTGACTGACCCACTTCTGTTCTGAAATAAAGAGGCCAGCAAAGCAAGTTACGGCGGGATGACGCATGATGTTTGGATTGCACTAGTGGATGGAGTTCTCCCTAGTTGAGAGGGAGTGTTAAAATTGGACAACTAGGTCCAAACTCCGGTTGTGCTGCTCAGATGACGATCGCAATATTTTTATTGGATTCCTCTTTCGGAGAGGTGTAAGATTGATCTAAAGATCATCTCGATCGGATGAGCAGAACATGTACTTTGAATTTATTCCACTTATGTGCTAGGTCGGCCTGGAATAAAATATAGACTTAAATGTCTTAAAGGACGTGTCACACACTCACAAAGATTCCTATATATTGGAGAGCCTTAGAGATCATTTGACAGACATTGGTGTGGAGGAATTCTCTCTCTCTGGATAGCATTGGAGTTGTGATATATATGGACTGTTCTTTGTTTGGGTCTAGGTTATATGTGTGACACACTTGGCTGCATGACCTATTGGAGACTTTGTTGGTTGAAGCATCCTGCTGATCGCCGTAACGCCACCATTTCCTATCTCTGTTTTGGCTTGTCTTCTATCGATCCGTTAATATGTTCGATCTTCTTCAGTATTGTGCCCTAATCTGAAATGGCATAGAACATATGCAGAAATTAACACCACTTAATAGAGACTTCGAGCACGCCATTGAGTAAGAAAAAGGGGTCAAACCCATAATAGCTACTCCATACAAGCACCTAAAGAAGTTTAAAGATGAGATAGAGAAGGAAAACAAGGAGTTGTTAGAGATGGTACATATTAGACCCAGCTCTAGTTCATTCACTTCTTCAATAATCTTGGTTAAGAAGAAGGATGGCACTATGAGGATGTATATTGATTATCAATCTCTGGATGAGAAAACAATCAAAAAAAGGTATCCCATTCCCAAGATCAACAAGTTGTTGGACGAGTTGCATGGGGCAGTATAATTCTCAAAGACTGATCTTCGATCAAGATATCACCAAATCAAGGTCGAGGAGCAAGATGTTCACAAGACTGCCTTCATGTGTCATTATAGACACTACAAGTTCTTGGTCATGCCATTTGGATTGACCAATGCACCTGCCACTTTCCAATCTTGCGTGAACCACATTTTCAACAAGAAATTATGGAAGTTTCTATTGGTGTCCTTTAATGATCTCTTTATATAGAGAAGGACATAGGAGGATCACTTGATGCATTTGGATGAGATATTGGATATTATTGGGGAGCAGTCACTGTATGCCAAGGTGTCAAATTGTGAATACGATCTGATAGAGATTCTATATTTAAGCCATGTGATCAATGCGCAAGTACAGGTACATTAGAAGAAGATCTAAGCCATATTGGATTAGCGACTACCTAGGACCCTTACAGAGTTGCAAGGATTCTTTGGGTTATGCAGCTATTATAGGCGCGTTGTTAAGGGGTTTTTGCAATTGGGTGTTGTTGACCTTGATGCCTACACCTACCTACAGTTACTGAGGAAAAACTTTAACCCCACAAGGTGTGGTTGGTGGCAAGGAACCTAGAAAAGGGGCTATCACCTATTCCCAACACTCTTCGTTTAAGCTATCTCCTAGGTTAGCTATGGCGGGTGATCCCTAAAGGAAAATTAAGTTAAAGGGACAATGTTAAAGTGAGATGGATTACCTTTTTTAAAAGATTATAAGAAAATATGATATGAGCAATAGCCATTAACAATAATCAATACATAAGATAAGCATAAGCATATGAACAACTAGTACCTTCAAGGTATTGCATCTAAAATGAAATCATATTTGCTTAAATTAAATTAAATGTTTTCAAATGGAAAGAAAAATGTAATCCTGAAAATGAAACAAGAAACTGTTAGCACAAGATATAAAGATGCCTTTAAGATATATGAACAAATGATAAATCAAAGCATGCAAAGATATCTTGCCAAAATAAAAACAATTAGTAATCTACTTGAAGAATGTAAGTGAGATGATCCTTGTCAATGTCTATCAAAAGTAACTTGCCTTCAAACATCAAACAAGCATATAAGCAAACTTGAAATAGAGATTCAAAATGTAGACTAGTGCCTTCAAGTAAACAATAGCTTGCCCAAAATGAGATACACAAATGATAGAGAATTTAGATGTTAGACCAAGATAATAACACAAAATTAAATTTTGCAACATAAAATAAGTAATACTTGAAAATGAAATGCCCAAATAACAAGAACATCAATCATACATGAGCATAATGACCATCAAAATAATAACATGAAATGAACCATATTCCAAGTACAAGAGAAATTAAATTGTTCCAAAAATTAAAGGGTATACAATATTTGCATTAAAGGTGCTTCTTGAAATGGAAAATGTTATTTGCATGTGAAACTTTAAACCATCAAGATAGAAAAAAACTTGAGAACTTGCAAGTAAAGTAAAATGAGATGTAAAAATGCTCTTGCTTTATTTTATTAGTTAAACTCTAAAAGCAAGATTGCAATTAAACTTTAATCCTTAGACCTCACCCTCGCCCAAAGATTTGGATCTCACATTAAGGAGTTAATAGAGGTAGAGGGTCCCTAAAATTCTATTCAACCAACTTAAATTGGAGGTAAGTTTTAGTAATGCTTGGGGCATGTAAGATCTCTAAAAGTAAATTAGTAAAAGTAAGAAAGAAACTTCAACTTGAGATATTTGTTTGACATGAAATAAATGTTGCTTTGTAAAGTAGAATTTGCCCAAATATTTAATGCATCCAAACTTAAGATTGTAAAGTGTGCTCAATGGTGAAGCATAAGTAGACTTTGAACAATAATCAAGCTAAATAAAATCAAGTTAAAGATGTTTGCATGAAAAAATCTAAATTTTCTATGAAAGCAAATGAACTTAAAACTCATAGCAAATCAAACTAAATAGCAAGCAAAATGAGTGTGATGCATAGTTGTGTTAATTAGCCAATTAGATGAGATGCATGCAAGTGAAATGAGATCAACAAATCAAATAACAACTCTCCCAAAGGTGGAGAGATTAGGATGCCAATGGGTAAAACCCACACTCCCAAAATCAGAAATTTTATTAATTTTACAAGAGGCAAAAGACCATGAAGTCTCCTCTAAACCCAAGGAAAGTCTTCACAATGAAGCTTTAGGCCATAGAATTTTCTTTGTTGAAATATTTCTACAATTAAGGCCAAAGAAAGGCTCAATAAAATTCAGATTTTTTACAAGAGGAGAAGAGAGGCTAAGCCTATTCAATGCCCACTGCCAAGAGAAGGAGAAAAACAACCCAATTTGAACTCAACCTTGCCAAAGAAAATCTCAGCTTTGTCCAAGAAGAACTCGGCCTTGCCCAAGAAGGCCCTCTAATGCCCACGACCAAGAGAGGGTAATGATCTAGAAGTTAGAGTCCAAAGGTCTTGCAAGCAAACTTGTTAGTAGTTTTGAAGATGAACCCTGCAAGTTGCTACAAGAAAACAAGTTAGAGATGGGCTACAAAAACACACCAAGTATTAGCTCAATAAATTATAAAATATTGAACAATATTATCTACAAAAGGCTAAGCCAAAGAGTAAGAGTAAACTCTCCTCTTTGACTAGCCATGATTTAGCTCTTTGAAATAGCAAGATATTAATAAATGAAGCACAATACTTGAAAAGTAAATATTGAATTGATTTAATGCAATAGATAAGAGCCTAAAACTCAAAGGAACCCCTGCAAGACAATTCAAATGATGAGACTTTGGAAATTTAACACATGCGAGTTTTCCTTGAATATTTCAAGAGTAGGTTGGTTCCTCCGACAACTTGCCCTCAAGCTTGAAGCTTGATCAAAGAAAGATTTTCTACACAACATCACCAAACAAATCAGATCCACATCGAATTAATCAAATGCAATGGAGAGAAAATTCTAGAGATATATTTGACATCAACTAAAACATTTCTCTACCTAGAGCAATTAAACAATTCTTATGCTAAAATAAGATAGTTGCACATTAACATAACTTGAAAAGCATGATGGAAATAATAGCAATGAGGAAACAAATAGAAATATAAGAACAAGTACATCAAGAATTTACCATACACGAGGAGAAGAACACCTCACACGTAACCCCAAAGTCTGTTGTATTATATTGCAAATAAGTGTACAATCCAGCAATGTATCCTTAAGCCCAATAGCTCATATTACTAATACAATATGAGAGCCCAAGGCTCTATTATATAGAGAGTTGGGAGCAAATCCCAATGAAGAATGTACATGACAAATGGCTATGGAGCAAATCTCAAGGAAGAGCAAGTTGAATTCAAAGTGGAGATGAGAGGGACACCAAGGCAAATCGAATTTCATATGTGGCACCCAAGGAAAATCGAATTCTCCATGTGGCACAATAAGTAAATCCATGTGTGAACCATAATAATGAGATAACTCCAGTCAGACTCAAAACTCAAACCATGTGTTGCCACCTCAAGTGATGATCCCAATGAAGCTCAGCGTAGATCCCAATTGCGTGGTCCCTCCAAGAGAAACTCGTATTTCCCAAGTGAAGTGCTAAGTGTAGAAGAACTGGAGCTAAAGTGAGACAAGCGCCCATGAAATCCTCCATCAAATATTCCATTGAATAATCCTTTAGTGCATCAACTCCTCCAATAAGTTCGATTTTCCACATAAGCAATTGCTGCATTAACTCCAGGAAATTCGATTTTCATGAGATATTGGTGCATTTATGATGTAAGGTGCTCAGCATCCTCCACATGTCCCTTGACTCAACTCTTTGACTTGGGATAATTTATAATTCATTTCCATGTCATTCTGTCATAATTTATTTCTCTCTATTTAATTTATTTCTAGCTTTTAATTTAATTTATTTCTAGCTTTTAATTTATTTCTCTTCTAAACTTAGGAAAAGTGTGTTTTGGGGGTCCTAAACACATTTTTGACCCTTCAAAGTGTGTCATATTAGAAAGTTGAGGGTGAGAGGTGCAAATTTTATTACTCATACCCCATACAACTTCTCTAGACATCACTTATTACATTACAAATATAATTTTTATTGCAATTTCCACCCTGCGGAAAATCTAAAAAATTAAAAAATGACTAACTAGAGCTAACCAAATTCCACCAAATTTTTTGAGTGATCTAGTCTGGTAATATACATTGACCCCAGACACTAGGACTCACCCAAGGCCTCATCATCAAACCGTACTCCGACTTTGGGGTATATTTGAAGGAAAAAACTCAATTAATTATTAAATCTTGGTAGGGAAATGATAATTAACCAAGTAAAAAAAACCTCCCAGACTCACTTGTTGGAAAAGTCCCGAGCTACCTAGGCCCGTTACATGAATCAAAATTCATCATACTAGCATCACTTATTACAATTGCCCACAGGATGTGAAAAATGGGTACAACAGAAAATGATGAGAAGAAGAAGTAGAGTTTAAAAACTCTGGTGATTTGATGATATCTAATGGTGCAAGTGTCCTTTGGTACATCCTTGGGAATGGAGTCTTCAGATAGTCGTCAAGTGCCACTCCAATGGTCAACAAGTGCAACCTTGACAGATCTTACAAAGAAAGGGGCATTTACATGGACAGAAAAAGCTCAAAAGGCATTCGACAAGCTCAAGGAAGTGATGAGCACTTGTCCAGTATTGGCACTTCCTGATTTCACTCAATCTTTTCTGCTTGAGTGTGATGCTTCAAGAGAGGGTATAGGAGTTGTCTCGATATAGAACAGACATGCGATAGCATTTGAGATTCGGAAGCTCAAGGAACCGAGAGGCTCTACTCCATCATCGATAAGGAGATGCTCACCAATATGCATGCCTTGGCGAAGTTTAGACAATATTTGGTCGGTGGCAGATTTGTCGTTAGGACTGACCATAACAGTTTGCGGTATTTCCTGGAACAGAAGAATCTGAATGAGAGGCAACAAAAATGGATGAGCAAGATACAAGCTTATCATTTTGGCATTGAGTATATGAAAGGCAAAAAAAAAATTGTTGTTGTGTAATATCCCAAATTGGGATGAAACAATAATATAAAGCAAAATAGACTAAACAGTAGAGCAACAAGGAAAACACCATTAAAACACAGAATTTGGAACCGAAATCATTGTTGAACCATTTTATTAATATGCTGGGAAAGAGTACAAATGAGGTGTTGAAAAGATTGCACCTGGGCCTGCTCAAGGTAAGTTGAAGGACAACTAAAACCCAAACAAAAACTCCTGCTAGAAACTGCTCTACGTGGCTCAATGATTGCGCTGCCTGGCCCAGAAAATGTTGTTGTTGGTTGTCTTCACACTATTGGTTAGGCTACCTCCCGTACTCAGAAAATTTCAGGAATGGGACACCGAACTCTCCTCAATAAACCCACAAAAACCCGTGAAGGGTTTGCTGAAAGCTCGACCCCAGAAGTTGACCCTCTTGGGCTTGGCTCACTGCTCTTCTGGGGAAATCAAACCACTGAAGAAAACTGTTGGTAGATGGAATGCTACCAAAATTCCATGGTAGGAGGTGGCTAGCCTCCCCTCCAAATCTCCTGCTGAAACTCCTCTTCACTCCACACTCCCTGCACTCCACAAAAACTGCATTGCGCAATCACTGTGCAGACTATGTTGCCTCTGCGCAGTCCAGAAAAGGGCTACGCTATCTCTGTTGTTGCTACTGGGTAATTCCTCACAAAATGGCAAGATTCCTCTCCTGAGCGGGCACTCGAAGTCCCCCGAGGGAGAGGTTGAGATCTCCGCTTGAAAATCTCGTGTGCTAAACAACACCACAGACTTGGCTCTCTGGCTCAAACGTGCTCAGTCAAAATGACAAAGAGGAATAAGCTGAATGAATGAAAAATGAGGCTTTCCTTCTTCCTTTTGTCCATTGAGGCCCAACACATTCCTTAGATCCCACCTTGGCCTGTGTTGCCTCCTCTTGAGCCAATCAAATGCTGCCTACCTCCATCCACTTTCACGTTGCCTTCTTCGTGCCCCCTACACGCTTCCACCTAAGACCAACTCGACCCCACCACTTGAGCCGCAATTTTCCCTTGGTAACTTTAGGAAAATGCTTTATTTTGGCCGAATCTTATTTGTGGGTCCCCTACCCACATTATTTCTACCCAACATTAGGAAATACAAAAATTAATCAAAATTAATATTTCAACTAGTTGAACTACTAATTTGGAATATTACAGTCCTCCCCGCCAAAATGTTGTTTGTCCTGAAGCAACTGCAAAGACGGATGCTGAAGAATCTGTTCCCCCTTCCAAGTGGCATCCTCATCCAGGAGGTTCCTCCATTTGACCAAATACTCCTTCACCATCCTGCTCCTCGAGGGACTCTCTCTGGTATCTAGGATGGCCTCGAGCTGAAGCACCAAATGCCCCTCATCATCTGTAGGAGGGAGCTCAGTAACTGCGATCACCTGGTGTCCCAAAGTCATCTTCAGGCACGACACATGGAAGATGTTTTGGATCCGGCTCCCCTGAGGCAACTCCAACTCATATGCCACCTCCCCAACTTGTCGGACAACTCTATATGGCCCATAGAAGCGAGGCTTGAGCTTCTCAGCTCCCTTCTGCTTTAGCATAGACTGCCTGTATGTCTGAAGTCGGAGGTACACCAAGTCCCCTACCTTGAACTGCCTCTCTATGCGGCCTCGGTCTACATACATTTTCTGTTGGTCCTGCATTGTCCTTGAGAGCCCTAAGAATGTCTTGACTCTCTTGGATCCAATCTTTGGCCCTGGGGGCCTTAATTGCCCTAAAGATAGCACGAGCAAATGTTAATGCATCATAACCATACAAAGCACGAAAAGGGGACATACCAATAGACATATGGAAAGAGGTGTTGTAGCAGTACCCCCCTAAGTGCAGCCAGGCCTTATGCTGCGCTGTGATAGTTTCGCAAGTAGCCTTCCAGCCACTTGTTCACAATCTCCGTCTGCCCATCGGTCTGCGAATGGTAGATTGTGCTCGGTGTGAGCTCTGTGCCCACCAATTGGAATAGCTCCTGCCAAAATCCTCCCATAAACCTGTTCTCCCAATCACTAACTATGGTCTTTGGGAGACCATGCAGCCGAACAATGTCTCTGAAAAACAACTCGGCCACGTGTGAGGCTGTGTACCGAGCTGAAATAGCAAAGAAGTGTGCATACTTCCTCAGTCTGTCCACTACGACGAAGATGCAGTCCTTGCCCTGCGCCATGGGCAACCCCGTGATGAAATCCATCGATATGCTCTCCCATTTCCCCTCCGGAATGGGAAGAGGCTACAATAGCCTAGCTGGATGGGTCAACTCCCCCTTTTTCTCTGGTAGACTACGCACTCCCGAACATGCTGAAGCACGTCCTCCTTGAGGCCCTTCCAGGTGAACCTTTCTCTGATGGTCATGTAGGTCTTGGTAAGCCCCTGGTGTCTTGATAGTGGTGAGTCATGTACCGCATGCAAGATCTTCTCCCGCAACCGAGAGTCGGTTGTCAAAAATATCTGGTCTCAATAATAAATAACCTCATCCATTACCCGGTACCAGTCATCTGTCACCTGTCCATCCAACACCTCAGATATAAATTGGTCCTTCGAGTGCTCCACCAATAGTTGTGCCTTCCAATCTGCGTCCATGCTCATCAAGGAGAGGAACGTTGGCCTCCGAGACAAGGCATCAGCCACCACATTAATCTTCCCTTTGATATACTCAATGTCAAAGTCGTAAGCTTGGATCTTACTGACCCACTTTTGTTGTCTCTCCTACAACTACTTATGCTCTAGAAAATACCGCAGGTTGTTATGACCGGTCCTAACCTTGAACCGGTTCCCCACCAAACACTTTCTGAACTTGGCCAGTGCATGCATGATGGCCAGCATCTCCTTGTCGTATATGGGGTATGCCTCTCATGAGGCTAGAGCTTCCGGCTCTCGAAAGTAATGGAGTGCCCATCCTACATCAGTACTGCCCCAACTCCTACTCTGGATGCATCGCATTCCAAGACAAATGGCTTAGTAAAATCAGGGAGTGCAAGTACAAGGCAGCTACTCATCACCTACTTGAGGCGGTCAAAAGCCTCCTGCTTTGTGGGGGTCCCAAGTGAATGCTCCCTTCCTGGTCAAATCCGTGAGGGGCGCAGCTAACTGAGAGAGGCCCTTCACGAACTTCCTGCAATAAGTGCAAATTCCCACGAATCCCCTCAGCTCGGTGATATTCCTGGGTTTTGGCCAATCTCTGATGACCCTGATCTTCTCCTCATGCACCCGTATCCCATCTTCACTTATAATGTGGCCCAAGTATAACATCTCAGTCAGCCCAAAGTCACACTTGGACAGCGTGGCGTAGAATTTCCACTCCTCAAGCATATGCAACATTACCACCACATGTTGCAAATGTTCCTCCCATGTCTGGCTATATATCAGAATGTCATCGAAAAAGACTAGCATGAACTTTCGCAGTTGGCCACAAAAGGCATAATTCATACAGGACTATAATGTTGAGATTTTTGAGTGTTGGGGTAGAATCGGATGTGCTCTAGCTCCCAAAATTTGTGGAGGGACTAGAGTACATAATATCTCCAAGAACCAGAAAGCGATTTAAGAAATTCCATCCTGTTTAAGAGATCTTTAATTAAATAATCTTTTTTATTAAGGACCATAAGTCTAACTTAGGAAAATTAAAAGAATAAAGTTAATTAAATTAAACATGTGATGAAAATGACTTAAGTCACACGAATCAAGCTTTCTTTTCATCTTAGTCGTCGATAAGATATTAGATCACGGTCATTGGTTTCCAGCCGAGAAAAGTATAAAGGAAAGGCTTGGGGTCAGTTGGAGAACACACACAGTGGCAAAGCACTGAGACTAAGCTGGAATTCTAGGGCGTGGTTTGCTAAGAATTTCCATTAGTGTTTCAGGCTTCAGCTGCAGCAAGGGGTAGTATTGGCAGAAGGGATGATCTGATCCGAGGCCAAGAGTGCAACAAGGGCAGAGAAGCAGCAGAAGGAGCAACATCTACGCAGCCCAACCACAGCCTAGCAGAGGCAACGTAAAGGCTTCAAGGGCTATACAGGGCTGACACAGGCCCAGAAAGGGCAGCGCAAGGGCAGTAGGAGGCCAGCAGGGCTGACATAGGCCCAGCGAGGGTAGCGCAGGGGCAGCATAACCCAGTTTGGGGTGATGCAGGACCTTCTTGAGCAGCGCAGGGGCTAACGCAAGCTAGCAGAGTTGTCGCAGAGGGCTTCAAAGCAGCGCTGGGGTTTCTAAAAACTGAAAAAGGTTGATTTTAGTAAATCTCGTTTGAGGGTGTGAATCAGTCAGTTTTTCTGTCTCCATAACAGAGGTATCGCTGCAGTTTATTTCTCGGTCTGGTTAACCAGTTTGGTGCCCAGATTTGTTGTACTTAGACTCTACTTAATAATAAAACCCTCCAGAAGCCAAAAGGCCAGTTTTCCCGCATTGGGTTTTCCGGGGATAGTTGTCCAGAAAATCCTTGTGTGTCACTATGTCATTGTGCATGTATTCAGTTTAGATCTGTATGTGTAGGTTGTTGATGTATTTACTTCAATGTTAATGCTGAATATTTCACATTAATAACTTAATGTGAGTAGGAGAAGTAAATCTGAAAATTAACAGTTGGGTTTATGTTTGAGATATTCAAAAAATTTCACATGGTATCAAAGTGATTGCAGATCTAGCGTGGATCTCCAGCAAGAAGACTAAAGAATTTGTGTTGCAGAAAGCAGCAGAGAAAGCAGCAGCAGCAGCAGAAGGAAGTAGAGCCATGCAGAGGCAAGGGTGACACAGTCTCCACGCAGATCCACACAAGCCCATGCACTTACTGCGCTGAGACTGTTTGCCCACGCAGAAGCCAGCCAATGTGACGCAGTCCTACAACTGATTGTTGTTTCAGAGTGTTGGAAGCTGAGTTGCAGACCTTCAGCAGTGGTTGGTGGGGTTAAAATTATGTCAGTGCAGAAATTAGCCTAAGCTAAGCTGACGAAGAGGGAGAGGAGAACAACTTCTCAGAAGATTTCTAGGCAAAGAGATTTGTAAATCAATCAGAGGATCAAAGAGAGATAATTTGTTTTTTGGCAGACTTCCAAGAGAGGGAGTCACTTGTCAGAGGGAGCAAAGGGTGCCTTTCTCACCAAGGACCCTAGCTCCGAGTCTCTAGCATAGAGAGGAGGATTCGCTCCGACACTTTTTCTAACAAATGGCACCCCATGGACTACGTGATCAGGATAGGTTGGACGGCTTGTCCAACTTTGCAATCTGGAAGGCCAGAATCCTGGTAGTCATGGAGGCATACGACCTCAGGGAGCATGCAAAGAAAGTGTTGGCCACACCGACCGATGCGAAGCTCCTGGAGAAGCATGAAGAAGCAGCGGCACACGCCAAGCACTTCATTATGGACGGGATCAATGACCAAGTGGTTCCACATATAGCTGAGTGTGAAAATTTCTTAATCTTATACTTATGCAAAAATCTTACTGTTAATCTGGTTATGCTCCTCCTACTTAATTAAGTTATTAACTGAATAAATTTAGATCAATATTGAAGCAAAACACATAACAGACTTTCACCAATCCAGATCTAGAAAAAGTACATGCACACATAGACAAAGTGACAGTGATTTTCTGGAAAAATAGTCCCCGTAAAATCCCAACGCGAGAAAACCGGTCTTTTGGCTGTTGGAGGGTTTTATTATTAAGAATTTTCTGAATACAGCAAATCTGAGTTCTAGATCTGGAAAACACGACAGAGAAATAATAGATCTACAGCTCACTGGCTATTCTAAACCCAAAATAATGACTGATCCACACCCTCAAACGGGATTTACAAGACTCAGCCAAAATTAGGCCCTAGAAACCCCAGTGTTGCCCCTAAAGCCTCTGCGTCAGCCTCTCAAGCCCCTATGTCCCTTAGCGCTGGCTTGGAAAGGGCTACTTTACCCTAGACTGGGTGACGCAATCCTTACGCTGCCCCTTAAGGTCTCTGTGTAACCCCTGAGGGCTTCTAGCTGAATTAAGTTGTTGTGGGAGGGACTACGCAGCACCTGCGTAGCACAGTTGCTGCCCTTCCTGTTGCTGCTCTCCTACTTCTCTACGCTGCCTCTCTGAGCTGATCTCTGCCTCTTGCTAATTCTAGACCCTGGGATCAAATCATCCCCTTGGTCTAAATTCCCCTCTCTGCAGCTGAAACACTTCTGAGAATTCTTACCAAACCCGCCCTAGAATCTCAACGTAGCTTCAGTGCTCTGCTTGTGTGTGTCTTTACAAATGACCCCAAGCCTTTCCTTTATACTTTTCTTGTTGGGAAACCAACGGCCATGATCAGTTCTTGAATCAATGGATAAGATTAAAAGAAAGCTTGATCTGTGTGACTTAAGACAATTTCATCACAAGTTTAATTTAATTAACTTAAATTATTTCCTTTTCCTAAGTTTAGACTTAGGAAATACACTAAAATAATTAATTAATTAATTAAATATCTCCTAAACCAGATGAAATCTCCCAAATCCATTTCTGGGTCTTGTAGATCAAGTGTACTCTAATCCTTCCTCAAAATTTGGGAGCTAGAGCACAACTGATGCTACCCCAAATACACAAAATCTCAACACTCCCTCTTAGCATCAAGAGTGTGCTCTAGCAATACATCACACTATGCATTACAAGATTTTGGGTATTGGTCCTGTGCTGATGAAGCTTGGCCTATTGCCACTCAACTCTGCACTGCTGCCACCATTCTATACTGCTGCCCATGACTCTGCCACTGCCACTGCCACTGCAACATCTGTACTGCAACTCCCTCTCAGTTTGTTGCATCTGTGCTGCTCATAGCACTGCCACTATTGATCTGCTGCACTGCAACTTCAGTTGTTGAGAGAAACAACTGAATCTCTTGCCCAATCTTTGATAGACAAGTCAGTTGGGCTACATCCTCATCACTGAAACTCCATAGGCTGTTGATCTATGCTGGCAACTGAAGGATGATGCACAGCTACAGCTCTGCACTGCGTAAGCAGACTCCCTTTGCATTGTTGAAGTCACATCAGCCCCTTGTGCTGAAATCTCTCACACTGCTATTGCACTGTGTTGTCCCTCTGAGGCCTTCTACGCTGTTGCAGCTCTACATTGCGTAAGCAGCTATGCACTGCGTTGTTAAAGTCACAATAGCCTCTGCGTTGTTGTTGCTTCTACGTTGTTGCTGCACTGCTATGAACTGCTCCTTTCAATCTTCAGATCTGCCTCTGCTTCATCTATGAACTATGCACCCACTGCTCCACTTGTCCCGCTACTCTCGTAGCTCGTATGTGATCCAAGAGATGAGCTGCTCAAGAATCTCGCCTCACTTTCTGTAGCTCCTCTACAGATCCATGTCACCCCACTTTCGTGGTTCATGAGCGCTCAGGACTGCATCATCTTCCGATCCATCATCTGCCACAGCAGCCTTGGAAGAAGAAGCTTCCTAGTCCCTTTTCTTGTGAGGACAATTGCTGGCAAAATGTCCCATTTCATCACACTTGAAGCACTTGATCTTAGATAGATCCTTCTTATTCTTTCCCTACTACCTCTTTGATGCCAAGGCTACATCTTCCTCATCTTCCTTCTTCACTTTGCTCGATTCCATGTTGTACTGCTTCTTGGTGAATCTGAGGAGTTCTTTTTTACGCAGAATTGCCCACAAGTTGTCCCAATCTGGGAGGTCCGCTCTGCCCAAGATACTTTGGACAAAGGTTTCCCACTCATCTGTGATTGCATTGAGAGCAGTCCTGACCATCACATCGTCTTCCACCTTAGCACCCGTTGCAGTCAACTGATCTCTGATCGACTGTAGTCTGAAGAGGAAATGCTCCATGTCTTCTCTGTTCGTCATCATGAATGACCTCATCTGAGTCTCCAACAACATCTTCCTTTGGATAGATTTTCCCTCGTATAGGGAGATTAAAGCCTTTCACGTCTCATTAGTTGTCTTCTTCTCAGCTATGTGTGGTACAATATGGTCCTTAATTTCATCCATGATCAGCTGCTTGGCATGCCCAGCAGCTTCCTTATGCTTTCGTAGCAGATCTGCATCGGTCGGCGTGGCCAGAGTTTGCTCTGCATGGTCTCTTAGATTATATGCCTCAAGGACTATAAGGATCCTTGCCTTCCAAACT
Source organism: Pinus albicaulis (assembly GCA_034641835.2). Lineage (NCBI taxonomy): Eukaryota > Viridiplantae > Streptophyta > Pinopsida > Pinales > Pinaceae > Pinus > Pinus albicaulis. The sequence continues at coordinate 37,747,393 of CM076572.1, read as the reverse complement.
GAAAAGTTGGAGAGGCCATCCAATCTGTCCTGATCACGCAGTCCATGAGGAGCCATCTGCTCAGAAATGTGTTGGAACTTCCCTTTCTCTTTGCTAAAGAACTGGATCTAAGAAACTTGGTGAAACAGGCACCTTCTGCTCCCTCTGACAATTGATTTCCCTGCTTGGAAATCTACCAAATCACCAATGATTCAGCTCTTTTTGATCCTCTGATCAATCTGCAAGTTTCTTTGGCTAGAAACTTTCTGAGAAGTTGATCTCCTCCCACTCTTTGTCATTTGTGCTAAGGCTAAAAATCTGAAAACTTCATAAATTTAACCCCACCAGCACCTTCTGAATTTCTGCAACTAATCTTCAGTCTTTTCTGGATCTGACAAATTCAAATCTGCATCACACTGACTCGCTCCAGACCAATCCAGTGTTGTTTCTGAGCTGCTTCTGCGCAGTAATTGTGTGGGCTTGCTAGGGGACAATGTTAGACTACGTCACCCTTCCCTCTGCGTGAATCGGCCTCTAAAAACTGAGTTGTCCCTTCAGATCTGCGTTTTTGCTGCTTTTCCAGCTGCTTTCTGCAACTAGAACCTTCAGTCTCTTGCTGGTGACCCTCCTAGATCTGCAATTTCTTTGATACCGTGTGAAAAATTCTAAATCTTATACTTATGCAGAAATCTTACTGTTAATCTGGATATGCAGGACCTACTTAATTAAGTTATTAACTGAATAAATTTAGATCAATATCGAAGTAAAACACATAACAGACTTTCACTAATCCAGATCTAGAAAAAGTACATGCACAAATAGACAAAGTGACAGTGATTTTCTGGACAAATAGTCCCCGGAAAAACCCAATGCAGGAAAACTGATCTTCTGGCTGCTAGAGGGTTTAATTATTAAGAATTTTCTGAATACAGCAAATCTGGGTTCCAGATCTAGAAAACCCGACAGAGAAATAATAAATCTACAGCTCACTAGCTGTTCTAAACCCAAAATAATGACTGATCCACACCCTCAAACGAGATTTACAAGACTCGGCCAAAATTAGGCCCTAGAAACCCCAGCGTTGCCCGTAAAGCCTCTACGTCAGCCTCTGAAGCCCTTGCATCCCTCTGCGCTAGCCTGGAAAGGGCTGTGTTACCCCAAACTGGGTGACGTAGTCCTTACACTGCACCTTAGGGTCTTTGTGTAACCCCTGAGGGCTTCCAGCTGAATCACATTGTCCTGGGAGGGACTGTGTAGCACCTACGTAGCACAGTTGTTGCCCTTCCTGCTGCTGCTCTCCTACTTCTCTGCGCTGCCTCTTCGAGCTGATCTCTGCCTCTTGCTGATTCTAAACCCTGGGATCAAATCATCCCCTTGGTCTAAATTCCCCTCTCTGCAGCTGAAACACTTCTGAGAATTCTTAGCAAACCCACCCTAGAATCTCATCTTAGCTTCAGTGCTCTGCCTCTGTGTGTCTTTACAAATGACCCCAAGCCTTTCCTTTATACTTTTCTCGTTGGGAAACCAACGGCCATGATCAGCTGATCCGTGTGACTTAAGACAATTTCATCACATGTTTAATTTAATTAACTTTAATTATTTCCTTTTCCTAAGTTTAGACTTAGGAAATACATTAAAATAATTAATTAATTAAATATCTCCTAAACCAGATGAAATTTCCCAAATCCATTTCTGGGTCTTGTAGATCAAGTGTACTCTAGTCCTTCCTCAAAATTTAGGAGCTACAGCACAACTGATGCTACCGCAAATACACAAAATCTCAACACTGAGAAGGCAACCGCTAATGAGATGTGGGTAGCTTTAACCACACTGTATGAAGGAAGATTCATCCAAAGGAAGCTGCTTCTGGAGAACCAGCTAAGGTTATTCATGATGGCCAAGGGAGATGAGATCAACCCTTTTCTATCCAGACTACAATCGATCCGGGATCAGCTGACTGACATTGGAGTCAAGGTAGATGACGATGTCATGGTGAGGACTACTCTCAATGCAGTCACAGAGGATTGGGAAACTTTTGTCTAAAGTCTCTTAGGCAAAGCGAACCTTCCCAACTGGGACAACACGTGAGCTATCTTCAGACAAGAGGAAATTTGTCGAATGACGAAAAGACAGTTCAGCACTGGTTCGAGCAGAGTGAAGAAGGAAGAAGAGGAAGATGCAGCCTTCGCATCAAAAAAGCAGCAAGGGAGAAAGAAGCGTGATCTGTCAAAGATCAAGTGTTTCCAATGCAGCGAACTATGACATTTCGCCAGCAATCGTCCTCAGAAGAAAAAGGATAAGGAAGCTTCTAGCTCCAAGGCTATTGTGGCGGACGATGGCTTCGGAGATGACATGGCCATGAGCGCTCATGAACCACAAAAGTGGGGTGACCTTGATCTGTAGAGCAGTTGCAAAGTGGGAGGCAGGATCCTTGAGTAGCCCAACTCTTGGATCACATACGAGCTATGGGAACCTTAAGACGGTAGCAGGGCAAGTGGAGCGGTGGGTGCAGAGAATCACAGATGGAGTAGAGGTAGAGTTGGATGTTGAGAGGGAGCAGCGTCGCAACAGCAGCAGCACAGGGGCTGATGTGACTTCAATAGCGCAAAGCAGGCTTGCTTACGTAGAGCAGAGCTGCAGCAGCGCAGAGGCTTCAGGAGGACAGCGCAGCACAGCAGTAGCGTAGAGGACTTCAGCGCAGAGGAGGTCTGCTTACGCAGTGCAGAGCTCCAACAGCGCAGCAGCCTCCAAATGACAGCACAGAGCAGCAGTCTATGGAGCTTCAATGATGAAGATGCACCACAACTGACTTGTCTGTCAAATATTGGGCAGGAGTGTTTCAATTTCTTACTCTCAGCAACTGAGTTGCAGTGCAGCAGTTGGCAGCACGATGCAGCAACTTGAGAGGGAGTTGCAGTACAGATGTGGCAGTGACGATGGCGACGTCATGGGCAGCAGTACAGGAAAGCAGCAACAGCAAAGCAGTGATGAAAGGCAACAAGCCAATCATTAGCGCAGAGACCCACACCAGAGATCAGTGCAGAACTTCGGGGTGAAGTATTGTTACTAGAGCACATTCCTCTCTAAGAGGGAGTGTTGAGATTTTTGAGTGTTCAGGTAGCATCGGATGTGCTCTAGCTCCCAAACTTTGTGGAGGGACTCGAGTACATAAGATCTCCAGGGCCCAGAAAGCAATTTAAGAAATCCCATCATGTTTAAGAGATATTTAATTAATTAATCTTTTTAATTAAGGACCCTAAGTCTAACTTAGGAAAATTAAAAGATTAAAGTTAATTAAATTAAACATGTGATGAAAATGAGTTAAGTCACACGGATCAAGCTTTCTTTTAATCTTAGCCGTCAATAAGATATTAGATCACGGTTGTTGGTTACCCAACGAGAAAAGTATAAAGGAAAGGCTTGGGTCAATTGGAGAACACACACAGTGGCAGAGCATTAAGACTCAACTGGAATTCTAGGGCGTGGTTTGCTAAGAATTTCCAGAAGTGTTTCAGCTGCAGCAAGAGGTAGTATTGGCGGAAGGGATGACCTGTTCCCAAGCCAAGAGTGCAAAAAGGGCAGAGAAGCAACAAACTGAGCAGCGCAGAGGGAGTAGCAGCTACGCAGTGCAGCCACAGCCCAGCAAAGGCAGCGCAGAGGCTTCAGGGGCTAAGCAGGGCTGACGCAGGCCCAAAAAGGGCAGCGCAAGGGCAGCAGGAGGCCAGCAAGGCTGACGCAGGCCTAGCGAGGGTAGTGCAGGGGCAGTGTAACCCAGTTTGGGGTGACACAGGCCCTTCTTGAGCAGCGCAAGGGCTGACGCATGCAATCAGAGCTGACGCAAAGGGCTTCAGAGCAACGCTGGGGTTTCTGAAGACTAAAAAAGGCTGAGTTTTATAAATCCAATTTGAGGGTGTGAATCAATCAGTTTTCCTGTCTCCAGAACAGAGGTATAGCTGCAGTTTATTTCTCTGTCGAGTTAACCAGTTTGGTGCCCAGAGTTGTTGTACTTAGAATTTACTTAATAATAAAACCCTTCAGCAACCAAAAGATCAGTTTTCCCGCATTGGGTTTTTCCGGGGACAATTGTCCATAAAATCCTTGTGTGTCACTTTGTCATTGTGCATGTATTCAATTTAGATCTGTATGTGTAGGTTGTTGATGTATTTACTTCGATGTTAATGCTGAATATTTCACATTAATAGCTTAATGTAAGTAGGAGAATTAAATCTGAAAATCAACAGTAGGGTTTTTGTTTGAGATATTCAGAAATTTTCACATATAAGGTGGTTGGAGCGTTGGTTAGCCCGAAGGGCATCACCAAAAACTCAAAGTGCCCATAATGGCACTTGAACGTTGTCCTGGGGACATCCTTGTCCCTCACTCAAATCTGATGGTACCCTAATCTCAAATCTATTTTGGAGAAGAACTTAGCCCCCCTCAACTCATCCATCAGCTCATCTATCTGCGAGATAAGGTAGCAATTTTTCATTGTCTTTTTGTTCAAGGCCTTGTAATCAATACGCATTCTCAGTGTGTCGTCCTTCTTCTTCATCCGGACGATTGATGAAGCAAAGGGGCTCGAACTCTGTCGAATGTGCCGCATGGCCAACAACTCATGTATGGCCCTCTCAATCTCATCCCGATAGGCCTTGGGGTGCCTATACGGAGTTGAGTTCATGGCCTGAATGTCGGGCTACAACTCAATGGTGTGCTCAAATCCTCGGTCGGGTGGCTACCCTAGCGAAATGTCCCCGAAAACCGTGGAGTAACGGTCGAGGATGGCCTGTACATCTAGATGTGTGGGTCTAGCTATGCCATCTACCTCTGAAATCCTCAGCTCAACTGCCCACTTTATGTCTCCGCACCTGAAGTCTGCCTCCATCCTATGCGCAGACACTGTCTGCGGTGGGTATGTATGCATACCCCTAAGCATCACCGGTATCTCGTTCTTGTCCAAGAACTCCATCTTCAACTTCTGCCAATCTGTTGTGACTCTACCAAGGGTGATGAACCATTGGACCCCCAACACTATGTTGGTGTCCAGAATATCGACCACAAAGAAATGGCCTGTCACTGAGTAAGTCCCCATGGTCACTATCAAGGCTGGAACATAACGCATGCACTGCATGGTTCTAGCTCCCAATACTAGCACAGAGAATCCATCAAACACCTTTGTCTGGATGCCCCTCCTCTGCACCATCTAGGTATCTATGAAGCTGTGTGTGGTTCCACTGTCCATAAGCACTGAGACACGCTGTCCCAAAACTATCCCCCTGATCCTCAGCATTAAGTATTTGGGTATCCCACACAAAGATGCAATGAGCCCTCCGGTTGGTGCAAACGTTGCTCCTCCTATCGCTGGTGGGGGTGGTGGTGGAGGCCCTTCTCCCTGAGATGTTGCGTTGTCCTCACCTCCCATCTCAAAGAGTGTCTCCTCTTCTCCCTCTTTATCTGAGAAGACCTCGATGTAGTGTGCTTTCCCTGTTGCACACTTGTGGCTTGGTGCCCACGGCTCCTAGCATGTGAAGCAAAACTGCTTCCTCCTCAGATCTCTCCTGGTGTCATCATCTAATGGCCCCCGGCCCTGGTTCCCTCTAGGGGGTGGAGCTCTCGCATTCCTTCCTCTCTGCCGGAAAGTTGGTTTGTTGGGTATAGGGGCCCTAGCACTTGGCAATGCATCCTGAAGATCTCGGGTCCTCCCAACTGCGTCCTAGATGGTAGTGGGTCGATTTGACCTCACTAGCCCACGCAATGGCTTTGCCAGCCCATCTATGAACTTGAAAATTCTCTTGGGCTCCAACAAATCTGAAACCATCACTAACAATCTCAAGAACTCAAAAATATATGTTTCAGGGTTCCCTGTCTGCTTGAGTTTGGTCAATTCTCCAAAGTGCTCTTCGGAATCCTTCCTATCAAACCTCTCCAGCACTCTCTTGGTAAAGTCATCATACGTTGTCACCCCTGCAAGACCCAGCGTAGTCAACCCATGAAACCACCAGTCATGGGCTTCTCCATCCAAGTGCAACGTAGCCACCATGATGACCTCCAACTCTATCATTCGATTAAGCTGGAAGTAGATATCCAGCTTCTCCACCCATGCTTTAGCTGAGCTCTTTGAGAACCCATCAAATTTCGGAAAGAAAAGCCTACTCACGATACACTGCAGGTCACTCCCCTGTGTGTACCCTCCTCCTATGGATTGGCCTTAGGGCTTATCGTTGTTCTTCAGCTAGCAAAACTCATTGAAGGTAATGGCCCTTCCAAATTCTGGCCCATAGGACTGGTACTCTACAAAGAATTCTCCATAGTGAGTCTCCTCCGGCTCCTGTGGTCCTCTTGTCCCTGAAGCTAGGAACGTGGGGATGGTGGAGTGTGGTGGAGTGTAGGGTACTGTGAGGGCTGCAATTTATCCTTAGTGACTTTAGGAAAAGGCTTTATTTTGGCCGAATGTTATTTGTGGGTCCCCTACCCACATTATTTCCGCCCAACATTAGGAAATACAAAAATTAATCAATATTAATATTCCAATTAGCTGAACTTCTAATCTGGAATATTACATGTTAATGCCCTTTCCAAAAACCGGCAGCATGTTTCGTTATGAAGATTTCAGCTGATTGGAAATCACACCTGCTGGTGGAATATTCCAATTATAAGTTTGCTTGTGAGTTGATGGATTATCACATTCAAGATGACAGGTACAGAGTGGTGGATGACATTATCTTCTACAAGGGCAGAATATATTTAGTCCTTAAGTCCACACTTAAGAAGATTATGAGGGATACTCATGATACGTGGTTGGCAGGGAACAAGGGATACTTCAAAACTTATAGGGAAAATTGGAGAGAGGTTTTCATGGAAGGGCCTCAAGGATGATGTGGAGTGTATGACTTGTCAACAAAACAAGTCAAAGCATATTCATCCTGCATGTTTATTGCAGCCTTTGCCCATTCCAAAACATAAGTGGGAGAGTGTGTTGATTGATTTCATCATAGGTCTACCAAAGGTGCAGGGCCGACATTACATTTATGTAGTTGTTGATCTGTCGACCAAATTAGTGCATTTCCTCGTGATTTCAGTTAGAAGGAATTTCAACCTTTAAGGCTGAGCTAGTAGCTCAGATTACAGCAAGGATATATTCCATCACAAACATTGGCTTTCCTAGCCTATCTTGGACATGAATTCACAATAGTCAGCTCATGGTTCCCAAATGGGAGACCGGCATCGCCTCCATAGGCAATCCTCACCCCTCATTGAATCCATAAGCATGATAAAAGAGCCTGTGTTACAGGCAAACCCTTGTATTCGTGATTAACCAAGTAGAATGAAGAGACAGAAGGAGATCCAGCAGAGTTTGAATGGCAATTGTTGGAGTCTGACTTTTCATCTTATCATTCTGAAAGGTAGCTGTTTTTGGAAGAGTTGAGTCTGCTGGGTATACACCATTGTTGTTGCCCAGACCTTTGGGTATTGGGCTTGCCCATACCCCAAAGGAGAATCTGAAGTCTCTGCCACAGAAGGAGAAGGTCTTCGACAGATGTGGAGCCACAGAACAAGCAGAGACAGGTTCAGGAGGTACTCTGTTCAGAGAATAACCCTAGCAGAGGGAATGGTGGAAGACATGGACGACCTGGTAAAAGAGAGCAACAAACTACTCTTTCTTATGCTGTAACAAGGAAAAACCTAAGAACACCAACAGCAAAGGAGAAAGGTAAGAATCTAGCTTCGGACAGCTCTTCCCATGCAAAATTATGTCAAGAGTTGTCTGGTTTTATATCTAAGCATAATAAAAGGCACTCTGAGAACACCCCGAAGGAATTGAAGAACCAAGAGAGAAAATTGTCAATGCCAAGAGGAAAACAGTGATGGATGAAGTTCTCTAGGAGTATATTGGCACCTTTGTGAAAGACCCTGGTCAAACTCAGGGTAGGGATACAGGCCCAGCTACTTTTGGAGTTATTCTGGGCCAACAAAGAGTATATTGCCAGTAGCCATGGAAAGGAAAGCCCTCAACTCCGATAATTCGGGGGAATATCACCAAAGGCTAGAAAACAAGATGAATTACATTATCAAAGAGCTCAATAACCTCAAGACAAACTCCTTCCTTGCTTCAACTCAACAGGCATATTTCGTCAATGTAATATTCCCAATCAGCTAATTGGTAATATTAATTTTGGCCAGTTTTTGCCTTTCTAATATTAAAGTTAGTTAATAAAGTGGGTGATGAGACACATAACCCATACTTCGGAAATAATCATTCCCTAAAGTCACTTGAGCATATATTTATTTGACAGCATGGAGCCCATGAGGGTGAAGTAGCAGCGTGAGGGAAGAGGCAGCGTGGGCAGCATGGGTCCATGACAGCACAGTGTGATAGGGACAGCGTGGGCCAAGAGGGACAGTGCAGTTTGGTGGGGCCCGAGTGAGAGCAAGGCTCTCAAAGCATAAAAAGGGGAAGAGGCTCCTCATTCTCTCATTCTATTATGCATCTATGATTTCTGTCTTTTGACATTGAGCATGCTTTTGCTGTTGAGCGAACTCTGCAAGTACTGTTCAGCTCACCGGGTGTCTCCGAGTGGAGATCCCAACCTTAGCCCCGGGGGACTTCGAGTACCTGCTTGGGTGAAGAGTTCTATCCATCGTTTTGCAAGAGGGAGCCATAGCATCTTCAGCCAGGAATCACGCATTTGCTTGGGCAGCAGCATTTGGAGATTACACAGTCCTTGACATAGAAGCCATTCCTTGAGCATTTCAGAGAGTATTTCCAACTTGCCTTGTGCAAACCAAGGTGCCATCATTCTGATCACCTTTGTACTCATTGTATCTTTCAGTTACATAATAAAATGCCTCAGCATTTCTCCATATTTGCATTGTTTATGTGATGTCTCCCTATTTGCTGTAGATGCTTGTCTATGTTGCTTTATATTACTGTTTATTTCTATTCGGAATACTACAATCAAAATGCTCACGGAGGTGGAAGCAAGATGTTTATGTCATCCATGTTCATGTTGTTAGCCAATAGTTACAGCTATGACGTGTCTATCTGTTTCTTTTCAATGTTCAAAACTCATGCTATTATAGGCTTTCGTTTGATGCCGCTTCAAATCCATTTCAATATGTATATTTTTTGGCACACTGAAAGGCCAAGGACAGCCCTATGGTGCTGGTCATGTATCCAGACAGCACTTCCTTAGGGGAGATTTTTGTGCTATTTGTATCATTAACGAAACTCCATACTTACCAAGAGAAAAAAGGATGCACTTTGTTGATAGTTTTTTTTCCAGTGAATGTGATCCTCCAGCTCTTTTTTATTTACTCATATATATGGTGCTTCCATCCTACTCGACTGAACAAGAGCTAGATACATAGCAAGAAGCATAAAGTTTCCAACATTATCAGTATCCTTCTTTCTCCGCTTAGAGCCATTAGTCATCTACAGAAGTCATCATGTAAACCTAAACCCATATATATATATTTGTAGAATTATATATAACAGAGACATGGATGAAGCTTAGTAATACACCAAATTGGCATGGCAATTACATGAATGTCAGTTCTAGAGTTACAAATTAAATAGATGTTCCATATACCTCTCTGAAAACTTAGCTGCTCTAGCCTGGGCATCTGAAACAGAATCATCTAGCTCTGCATGTTTCCTGCAGTTGCATATTTAATATCATTAGAAAATAACTAAATACAAAATTATTTACTCCATACAAGTTACAGCATTAAAGCAAAAAGTCTGCATTTTAAAATGGAAATAATTATACAGTGAAAAAATGGATTGAACACTAGGATACATGGAATGTTGAAGACATAAGGATCCACCAAATGTTTTGAAAACTCAGTAACTGAATACAAAGAAATGGCATATATAAAGTATATAAATAAATATATATTTTATATTCCGTCAAAAAAACCACGAACAAGAAACATTTAAATTCAGATCTCCAAATACATCAATCCAAATCGCTCTCACAAACTCAGAGATGCAGACAGACATCAAAAACTCAGAGATGTGCATTTTAGAATGAGGAAAGGGACTTCTCTAAAGGCAAAAGGTTAGGGCTACAGACATTGCTTTTTTATGCTTATAATGGTTTTTCTTGAAGAATCCACTGACTTGATGTTTCTAGTGGGCCATGTTACCCACCACCAGTGGGTGACCCCTATAGGAGAATTTTTCTCCTATATTTGTCTTCAGCTGGCAGCCAGCAGCCCCTTGCAGCCACCAGATAGCTCGATGTGCCACCGGCCTCCGCCACCTGAGCCAGCCATTGTGGGCTATCGCCCATCTGTTATGATTGTATGTTTGAAGATGGGCCTTCCAACCCCAAAAATGACTTTTCATTATGTAATTGAGTGTTTATGTCTGCTTTTGTTGGGCACATTTGGACATGGATTAGTAGGGGGATTCAGTGGAAAGAATGGGCTTGGATTGTACTCTTGTTCCCTTGTCCAAACTTGGTGGTTAATCTTGTATCCTAGTCCCATGGGATCTCCTCTATTGGCTACAAGCTTTGGGAGTGGCACTACATGGGAAACCCTGATTTTGGTTGCGTGGTCCCACTTCCCAACACCATATATCTCACTCCCCTCCGCTGATTATAACCCCTTTCACATTTTTCCCATCTGGGTCCACATTTGTCGATTGCGCCCACAAGGAGTTAGCCTCCCCCTCCCCTTGTCCACACTTTGGGTTAGGCTTGGAATGATGCCACGAAAGATGCCACGAAAGTTGATGCAGTTAAAAAGAAAGTTAAAAGCATAATTTGGCCACTTACAACATGAAATGTATCATAAAATGCAAAAGATGACTAGGACATATGAATTTAGCACGTGGACAAAAGCCAAGCATGAGCTCTACTCCCTATCATTATGCCCATCACCTTGGTTCCTAGGGCCCTTATGTGTGCCCCTGCATCATTAAGGAACCCATGATTGTCCCAACCCCTAGTGGGCGATGAACTTCCCAACCTTAAGGGGAGTAATCACTACCTTATCCTACACATCATGCTCTCATCTCCTGGAGCCCCAAGCAGTTAAAAGAAACAAAAAACAAATAAAAGGCAAAAGGTGTGAAAATTTCTTAATCTAAGAAACCCTACTGCAGCATCTTGATTTACTTCTCCTACTTGAATTAAGTTACAACTTAATTTTTGAATATTCAATAAATTATCGAAGTAAATACTACTAGCAGCCTACACATACAGATCAAATATTGAATAACATGCTCATAGACAAAGTGACACGCATATTTTCTGGACTAATGTCCCCGGAAAAACCCAATGTGGGAAAACCGGTGCTGCTAGCTTTTATTATTATGCAGAATCTAAGTACAGCAATCTTGGGCACCAAAACTGTTTCACCCGACAGAGAAATAAAAATGGCAGCGATACCTCTATCCTTGGAGAGAAAATATGACTGATTCACACCCTCAAACGGGATTTACAGAACTCAGCCCCTTTCCGGCCTCGTGGAAACCCCAGCGTTGCTCGAAAGCCCTCTGCGCCAACCTCTGCGTTACTCAGGAAGGGTCTGCCTCTCCCTAGAAGGGCTTATGTTGCCCTTGTGCTGCCCTAACCAAGCCTACGTCAACCCTACGTGGCTCCTGCTACCTCTGTGCTACCCCTGTTGGGCTCTTGGTTGGACTGCGTATCTCTGGTTGCCTCTGCGCTGGTCTGGAAGACTCCTTCTCCACCCTCGTTGTACTCTTGGCCTGGGATCAAACCATCCCCTTGCCAATACTACCCCTTGCTGCAGCTGAAACACTTCTAAAATTCTTAGCAAACCAAGCCCTAGAATCTCAGCTTAGCTTTAGTGCTATGCCAATGTGAGTGTTCCCCAACTGACCCCAAGCCCTACTCTTATACTTTTCTCGTTGGGAAAACAATAGTTGTGATCTAATCTCTAATCGACAGCTAAGATTAGAAGTTGCTTGATCCGCGTCACTTAAGTCATTCTCATCACATGTTTAATTTAATTCACTTTAATCTTTTAATTTTCCTAAGTTAAACTTAGGGTCCTTAATTAAAAAGATTAATTAATTAAATATCTCTTAAACTTGATGGAATTTCTTCAAACGCTTTATGGGTCTTGGAGATCTCATGTACTCCAGCTCCACCACAAAATTTGGGAGCTAGAGCACATCCAATGCTACCCCAAAATCTCAACAAAAGGCATATCAAGAAGGTCAATAAGGGTGGAAAAACAAAGGTCGAGATAACTCATGTAACACGACTGCTCCCTCCTACATTCATACACCCAAGGTGTGGACTTCCCTCATTCTAGTTGCCCTTGTACATGTTAGTTTTAGTAGAATTGGATGGTGTTCTAATCTCAAGACTTTGTGGAAAGGTTAAAACATAGGAGTTCTCCAACCCAAAAACTGTTTTTAGAAATTCCACCTAGAGATGGCTCACTTAAATTAATTGACCATAATTAAAAAAAAAAAAAAAAAAAAATCCTAAGTCTAACTTAGGAAAAATGGTTAATTAATAGTAATTAATTGAGAAAGGTGAGAATCCTCTAGAAACTCACATGAATCGACTTGGAGATAATCTCAACCATCAATTAAGTTTTAATTGTGGTCGTTGGAGTCCTAACTGGAGATTATAAGAAGAGGTCGATGGGTAGATGGAGAACACACCAATGTAGATACTTAGCTGCCTAGGCAGTTCAAAATCCCAGTAGCAAGAGTGATTCGGCAATGGAGATCGAGCTAGTAGGTGAGTAGCAGGTGGAAAAGGGGCAGTAGAGCAGTATTCCGGAGGAGTTTCCAGTGCCAGAGAGTCAAAAAGAGGAGCCAAAATTTTCCCCAAAAAGCAACACAGGGATTGTGCAATTGCTTCAGTAGAGCAGTTCGATTGGGCTGAAGGGAAGGTCGTTTTCAGTTCCAAAGGTTGAGAAGATTTTCCGAAGTGCCAGAGAGACAGTTTCCTAATCAGCAATAGGCAAGACGACTTGATTGGTAGCAGTTTCGTGCCGAGCAGGAGAAGGTTTGCGCAGAGGTGACGCAGGGCCTATGCAGAGGGTTTGGATGGCTAGCTTTTCAGGTGACGCAAGGCCTATGCAGAGGGTTTGGATGGCTAGCTTTTCAAATGCAATCAGATGTCGAAATTGCTTGGAGAGAGGGTAAATTCCCTCACTATATTTTTGCCAGTGTTTCTCTTAGGTAGAATCGCCAGTTTGGCGACATTATATTGTACTCAGAAATCTTGCTGTTGCATAATAATAAAAACCCTCACTGTTGCACCAGTTTTCCCACATTGAGTTTTTTCGAGGACATTTGTCCAAAAATAATTGTGTCATTTTTGTGTGTGTGTGACGGTGTTTTCTAAGTTTCTAGTTTATTTTCCGCAACGTTTTATATGTGAAGAAATAACAGTGTGATTAATTTGATATTTTGTCGTAACAAAATAAACTACAATTTTAATCAGTTAGAAGAATTAATTCCAGTTGTTGCATTTCAAGGAATTTTCACATGGTATTAGAGCATATTCGATCAAACAGGAAGCTCAAAAGCGAAAGGAAGAAATCGTCTAGATTTAGAGGGAGTCTAGCAGATCGATTTCCAGATTTGCCTAGAAGTTGGCCAAGCAGTTCCAACTGCTAGGCAGAGGGTTCGATTTTTCTAGTGCAAGTGGCAGGAAAAATTCGTAGAGCCCAGTACCAGTTCCAGCAGGCAGTGGTGAAACCGGGAAGCAATTTCGGTGAAGTAGACTAGTATTTTCGCTGCACAGATTTCTTGTCTAGGTGCAGAAGGGTTTTGCAGCAGATTTGCTAGAGAAAAATCAGCGTCGGGTGGAAGAGAAAGTGCACACACACAGGGAATTTCTCTCAGAGGGTTTCTAGTTAAGAAAACCAATATTTCCAGTTGCAACAGGAAGTTTTTCTCACTCCAGAAGAGAGTGCGAATAGCATAAACTAGAAGTCTAGCACAAGAAAAAGGGAGATTTCCATCCCAGTTCGAGTTACTGTAGAGTTAGCCACAGTCGGGCTTAGAGATCAAGACAAGTTAAAGGGAGCTTCCAACTATATCATCTATAAGGCTAAGATGTCCTTCCCGCTAGATGAGCAAGGCCTGAAAACCTATGTAGATAACGTTGTGGCAGTTCCTACCGATGCAGTTGAGCTGAAAGAATACAGGAAAGAGATGGCCAAGGCGAAGCAGATGATCCTGGATGGAGTCCGGGACCATATAGTCTCACATATATCTGGAAAAAACACTATCAAAGAGATGTGGGATGCTCTCTCAGGGTTATATCAGAATCCTTGCAAGCAGCACAAAATGTTCCTGAAGGAAAAGTTGAGGAACGCAAGGATGTAGAAGGGCGAAGACATTGATCCCTTTCTCACCAGAATTAAGGATATCCAGGATGAGTTGTCACCCATAGGAGAAGCGCCTCAAGATAGAGAACTTGTGTGTTTGGCCCTTAACAGTGTCTCTAAGGAATAGGAAATATTTGTCCAAGGTATTTTGGGATGAGATGCATTACCAAGATGGGGCAAGATGTGGTCAGACCTACAGCAGGAAGAGATGAGGCGAACCTTAGTGAAGGTCTCCATCAACGACAACAGTGGCAAGGGATCGAAAGGTGTGAAGGAGGAAGACAATGTGGGCCTTGCATCAAAGGGGAACGCAAAATGTCCCAGTCAAGGACAAGGCTCGCAAGGGAAAAGAAGAAGAGCAAGGAACTATCTAAGATCAAGTGCTTCGTGTGTGGCGAGTTTGGCCACTACATTAATCAATGTCCTCAAAGGAAGAAGGACAAGCAAGAGAAGCAGGATCATGCAGCAACATCTGCAGAGATAGATAATTTATCCTTCAGGTTGGACGAAGATGTCGCAATGTTTACAGCTATACCTCTAGGAGAGAGGTGGGGGGATATAGAGCTTTAGTCCCAAAGTTACGTAGATATTTGGGCAGGGTCCATGGAGGTGAGCATCAAATGGTGTTTCCTCATGGGTCATTACCCTTGCTACAAGGGCCCACAGATTCATTAGCAAGAGGATCAGTGTCAAATGAGGTAGTCATTTCCAGAGTACTAGTGGCAGTCAGATGCTGAGGAGCGCAACACAGAGTTGATAACAATGCAGGAGGCACAAAGCAAACACAACGGCAACGCAGATTCCGCAGAGACAAAGTAGAGGCTAGTAGCAGTTAGAGGCTCAAGAGACAGTTGCAGCACAAAGACACAGTTGATTCAGTAAATTGGATGCTTCTCAGTTGCAGTAGTTGCAGCAACAGTAGCAGCATGAGATGGAGTATTAGTTGTAGTGCAGATGCAGAGTTGGTAGCAGTACAAGATGTACAATGCAGTGTCAGCAGCAGCAGCACAGATGCAACATGGTTCGGCTACAAATAGTGGAAAATCAAACAGAGTTAGCACAGTGGTTAGTGGATAGTGGCAGGCAGCTACAGTGTCAAACATCAGTAGTGTGTATGGAGGATGTTACAGAGACAGGGTGTTGTGGTCGGTTGTGTAGCACTAGAGAGAGAGAGATAAAAAACCTTCCTCGCTAAGAAGCGTTAGTTTTTGTAAGCATCGGATGGTGTTCTAGTCTCGAGACTTTGTGGAGAGGCTAAAACGCAAGAATTCTCCAAAACCCAGAAATCGTTTCTGGATTAAATTAATTGACCATAATTAAAAATTTCCCAAGTCTAACTTAGCGAAAATGGTTAATTAATAGTAATAATTGAGAAAGGTGAGAATTGTTGATTTCTAATGTACCTTGGACAAGTGGTTTCCCATGGGTTAGTCTCTACCTAGGGAAAAGTGTCCAAAATAATTACTTTCCTAAGTGTGACTTTATAAAGTGAAAGTGACTTTATAAGTGGTAAAGTCAATATTAAATTATAAAGTGAAAGTGAATTTGTAAGTGGTAAAGTCAATGTTAAATTATAAAGTGAAAAGTGACTTTGGACATAAAGTACAATGTGGGTATTTTATTTCATGGGTGAGTTAAAAAATAGAAAGTGAGAATTAAATGCACATTTATTCTCATTCCTTGATCTAAATGAATCTGAGCCATAAGATCTTAGGGTTGCCCAAAAGTCATTTAGGGAAACAAAAGGGGGAAAAGAAAAGAGACACTGCATTCATTCATTCTTCATGAGCAGATTGGAGAAAGGGCACTGAGGGCTGGAGAAAAGTTCTAAAAGGGAAATTTGTTGTAGCAAGTTGAAGGAGTGATTTCTGGGAAAAATTGGGCATGGAAATTAAGGCATAGAAGACAACAGAAGGTTCAGTATGAACAACATTTAATGTTGAGGTACGCAATTCGAGAGAAGTTTTTTAGTTCATACGGAACTGAAAAACCCGTACAGTTTGTACGGAACCAGTACAGTCTGCATCCGTACAGTGCATTTTCAGCTTCAAGTGGGCATGGAAATCGAGGCAAAGTGGGCACGGTTTTCAAGGAGTTTTGGGCTGAATAGATAAGTTGTATTTTGTTATTTTGTTTTGTCTGCAGATGTATTTTTCCTGAACTTGAAAGATAAATAAATTTGAAGAGCTCACAAACGGGTGTTCCCCGGAGAAAATTGAAGGGGTTTTGCCTGGGTATAAGTTGACCAAAAATCTGTGTGTATTTTTTTATGTGTTGCTGGTCTGTTTATGTCCATATTTATTTTCAGCATGTGTTGACAGTCCCATGTTTTTTAATCTGAAAATTTCATTTCCAAAACTTTATATGTTGAATGTAAGTTTATGGGAAAGGGCATTTAACTGAATGGGAGTGATAAGGTGAAATTAAAACCGGGTTGGGATTGCAGGAAAATTTTTGGTCATCAAATTTCAACAAGAATCATCTAGAAACTCACATGGATTGACTTAGAGATGATCTCAACCATCGATTAAGTTTTAATCGTGGTCGTTGGAATCCCAACTAGAGATTATAAGAAGAGGTCGATGGGTAGATGGAGAACACACCAGTGCAGATACTCAATTGCCTAGGCAGTTCGAAATCCTAGTAGCAGGAGTGATTCATCAGTGGAGATCGAGCCAGTAGGTGAGTAGTAGGTGGCAGAGGAGCAGTAGAGTAGTATTCCAGAGGAGTTTCCAGTTCTAGAGAGTCAGAAAGAGGAGGCCAAAATTTTCTCCAGGAAGCAGCACAGAGACTGCACAGTTACTTCAGCAGTGCATTTCAATTGGTTTGAAGGGGACATCGTTTTCAATTCTAGATGCCGGGAAGATTTTCATCACTAATTTCCCACTTTTCTCGTTCCTAAGGGAGGCCTAGAGGGCCTGAACGAAATATAGTCAAGTTTATACTCAAATGACTCAAAATTTCACAAGGAATTCATCGGCAGATGTCCGTTTTCTCATTTGAGCAACCGATTTTCAGGTGAGCTTCAAATTGAGGTTTTGAGGTAAGGCTATTTTGACACTTCATCAAGAAGTAGTCATATTTATAGCCATTGATCTCTGAATTGTGTGACAATTGTGAAAGAGATGAGTATGAGTTAATTACGAGCTACAGAGTCATGAGGACATGTTGCCACTGTTTGTGAGAGTGTCCTTTTATTATATGTTCCTTGCTTGTTGAAAGTGGGCGACTTTGAGAATGAGAGTTCTTTGTAGGAGACAATGCCACTTGAGGAGAGAGGCCCTTTCTTGTACTGACAAAGATTGTATGTACTCATTATCTAGATGCTGAGATCAATAAAGCAGCCAACCCAAGATTGAAGCAGGGTCGAGGAACATAGTAAACACTGGACGAACCCCATTATCATATGGTTGTCATCTTGTTTCTTTTGCTTGCGCGCACTTCTCCATAAGTTTATGTTGAGTATGGCATGCTTGTTTTATATTGTCAAGTTCGTTTAATTTAATTGTTCGTACCTGAACACGTAAGAACTAAGACATTTTTAAAAGACCTAATGTTTTTAAATCTTGCAAAGTGTCAGTGACGATCAATTTTTAGATCAAGTGGTATTAGAGCAAGTCTGACCAGAATGCAAGCATGGGCGAGAGTTTGAAGAATGGAAGGCTCCAAGACTTGGAATAGATTAACTTATCTCTTCAGGAGGAGAATAGGGAACTTAAAAGGTTGTTTGAAGCCGCACAAGACATGAAAAGAAGTTACGTCATATGTTGCAGAATGTTATTAAGGAGCAAACCGGTGAATGTTCTGCTACCGAAGCAGCATAAGGTTCCTCCAAGACTAGACATGTTTGTGGTCATTGTGAGTATAAAGGATATGGACCTTGTCACCGGAATATTGATGTTTGTACCTTTTTTCAGTTGAAGAACACCTCCTATGTGTCGCACCACAAGAGTGGTTTCCTACAAGCGTCATCTACCACTTCATTTACAACAGAGGAGGAGATGGCTACACTTCAAGAAGAGGACCAACGGTCACACACAAAAAGGTGGTAAAAAATACTCCAAATTCAAATCATCCTCATGATAATGATAATGTTGTGTTTGCATCATTTGAGAAACATATCAAAGGTATTGGTATGAAATTGTTGACCAAGACGGGATACAAAGGCAAGGGTCTTGGACTTGATGGTCAAGGTATCACTAACCCTATCAAGGTAAGAACATGACCTCGACATGAAGGATTAGGATATGTCCAAAAAGAAGTTGGACAATGCTCGGAAACTACAGAGACAAGGAATTCTACAAGTGTGGAATTCGTGCAGAAAGAACTCTTACAAATTGATGGAGCATCACATCATGGTGGTGATGAGGATAGCAAAACATCTCCAAACAGAGATGAGCATTTATCACATAATGATGGTGATGATGATGGCAAGATATCTCCAAAGCAAGATGATTGTTTCAAAGGAAGAACTAAGTCAAGTTCTCCTCGTCAATCAGGTTCTCCTCACCAGATTTATAGTCCAAAAGACAACTAAGCGTCATGATTATTCAAATGAATTCTTTGATTATAAGTAGCATGATAATATGAATAAAACTTTGCGGAAAATGTTTCCTTGTACTTTTTGTAATGCACCTAACCACTGTGTAGCCAAGTGCCAAGAAAGGAAAGCATTGATCTAGAAAATGAACATGTCATCTAGAAGTGAAACAAGGAAGGAAGACTCCCTTCCAAGTTTGAAGGTTTTCTTGCCAAGAAACAAGCGCAAGAACTTTTGCACTCATTGCAATATAAGTGGGCACTAGATCGAAAAGTGCTAGAAACTTCATCCTAAGAAGGACAAGAAGGTTGTACAATCACCTGTCAAGGAAGTGGCAGATGAAAGGACGGAGCATACTGTAACCATCCTTGAAGCAGCTCATGATGAAAGTCACCTGCAAAAAGAGAACTCACTAAGTTGGTTGGGAAGGAAGTGGGTAGACTATTTGTCTAGCTGAATGTTGCATTTTATTTGTAAGTCACACGTTGCATTTCCCCATATTTGGTCTATTTGTAAAAGTGATGCCATGTATAAATCACTTATATGCAACATCGTGTTTCTTTTTGGGCTTGTTGTTGAGTCAATGGGCATGGGAATTTGAGAGTTGAGTCTATTCTATGTTTGTACAACTTTTGGAGTCCAAAAGTTCCTTTTGTGGGAAGGTGTGATCCGAGTGGACCTTAAAACGCTCAAAATTTGATTGCCTCAAACTTCCTTGTAAATAGCCCCATTGCATAGAGCTCGAAATTCAAATTCCAACGACGCTTGAATTACGTCAATCCGACACCATATAACGAAGTTATGATGTTCTAATGTTTTGGCCAAACAACAAAAAAAATCAACAAGCAGGTTTGACTTTTCAAGGTACAGATGCTGACGTGGTAATCTGTATGACGATGTGGCAATCGATGGTTGGTTGTATAGAAAAACAAATGGCCGAATCACGACAGGGCACATCGCAAGTGACTAGGCATACGATTGGTTAGGTGGTCCAATCACAAGCCACCACGTGGCCTCGAAATCTGTGCCAAAATTTTGCTAAAGGAACCGTCTTAGCCTCTGGCAAATCGAACACGGGATCACAAGCATACGAGGCGGGTGCCCTACTGGCGCACCACGAGTGTCGCTTGGTAATCAAAAGGCATCGATTCTATTCATTGTTTCAATGATTGACGGTGCGGGGTAATGTGTAGGCCAACGGGCTTGCTCGAGCAACCTAGCCCATGGTTGTGGTATGTAATGTGACCAAGTGGCGGACCCAGGGGCGAGGGCTATGGCACGGAGCCAACAGCCCGTGGTTCTGTTGTATTGGATATGACCACAACCGATTTTCAGGTGAGCTTCAGATTGAGGTTTTGAGGTGAGGCATGTTAGCACTCAAACTAGCAAGGGTACTAGGAGGGGATCCTATGGAGCAACTACTAGGTCGAAGGGCAACAATCAAGCGATAACCCACTATCACCTCAGCTAAGGGTCCCTTCCCTTTACGGACTTTCACCCATGGAAGGAGACTCGATATAAGGAGAATCACTAGATGAATGGATCAATAAGAGGATAATGAGTGATTCCCAAGGCCTATTCACAAGAGAGCCTCAATTAAATAGCTTGCTTGCTTTGAAAGCAAGGTGATATGCTCCTAAGTTGCATGAAATGGGGAAACGGAAACGAGTTTCCGAAACGAGGTATGGTACTAAACGCGACCTCAAATTTTGGAAACAGGGAAACGCGATATATATATATATATATTATAATTTAGGACATTCAAGAAATGTTATGTGAAATCATAAAACATACATGATAAATTATAATTTATTACATTCAAAGCATAAACTATTACATCACAAAAGACACTTTCAACAATTAAAAAAATAATAAAACACACACAAACCAAAAAAATAAAAAATAAAAAAACAAGTCAAATCAACAGAAACGCAGTCATACGGCCTGGAAACGTGTTTTCGGCCGTACTGGACACGTTTCCCCAACGAGAAACAGCCTAGTACGGCTAGAAACGCATTTCTAGGTCGTGCGGTACGGCGAAACGCGTTTTCGTTTCGCTTTTGGGCTGAAACGAGGGTTGGACCCACGTTTCCTGCAACATAGATCTGCTCTCTAGGAAGGGCTAAGATGATTCTTGACACTAGTGTTTGGGAATATATATTGTCAAGAGGTTTCCTAGGCCCGAAAATCCTTATGGAGTATTGGCCTTTATGTGATCTTCGTGGAATTAGAGTTGTGAAGTTGCGAGATCACAAAGGACCAAGTGGACCCAAAATTAGGTCAAGGGCTAAGTCACCTAACACAGGGATTCGGGATTCGATGGACACGTGGATTCGAGAATCGGATTCAGGACACAGTGACCCTCGGAACACGACACGTCCGAATACGTTATATATTATTTTATTAAAAATATGTATATATACATATATTAAAAATTAGATATTATTACACAAATTCATTGATTCAAACATAGATTTAAGATCTTAGATACTCATATTGCAATAAATACAAATATGGTGATTTCCAATTTATTGTCAGACAACTGTAATTCATCACTGGGATGCCTATATGAGGTGAAATTTGGACTTCTATTTGCTATTTTGTTTTCCTCTATTTAGGGATTTTGAGCAAAGGAGGTTTTCGATGGAGTTCCACTGATTTTTACTACAGGCAAACAAGGATTTCCATTTCCATAAAAAATCTGTTGTTCCCTGAACCAGAGTTATGGCACAATCTTCCATCAAATCATTTTTCAAAAAATAGGAGAAGGAAGAAACAAATAGGGTTGTAGGCAATGGGCATATGTTCCTAATGAGTGACATATCAGTTATCATTGCTAAGAACAATTGGTTCTACTATAACTAAATGTTTGTAGTAGTTGTTGTTGGCCCAACATATTAAGGCTCTTGTTATCATGTGTTGAGGGGGACAATCCTTCAAAAGGAAATTCTTGATTTTAATACCGTATTGGAAAGACCATCAAAATTCATGGGAAAATTAGACATCAAAAAGTTGTGGGAAAATTGAAAATGCTAACCCTTGCTCCTTGCTCACTTCACAAACAAACCACTGTGAGAAAGAATGGTCGAAACCCCACTTTTGTAACTTAACCAAAGCACTTTTTCGTTGTTCGAATCCGGTTGTACGGGACTCGATCGTGTCCATACAGGACATGATCAAGATTTGACGTGTCATGTACGAACACGATCGAATCTGGCGAAAAGGGTACGAATCCGTACGTATCGTGTCCAATACGACAGATTCGAGACTTATGGGCCCCACCCTATGAATCTGGTTTCTTACGTCAAGGGTATGGAGTTTATCATCCAAGAAGAGGCATGACCTAATTGTGGAGGAAAAGAGGATCAAAGGGAGAATTTACTTTTGAAGATTGAATACAATGATCCCAATGAGGACGCTAGCCAAGGGAAACCTAGGGCAAGAAATTGTCCTTGAGCTAGGGCTTCATATATCTCAAGATCCTACTATTGCAATTTCTTGAAATTTGGAGGGCCTCTAGAGGAAACCCTAGCGCAATTATTGACAAGAGATTGAAGTCTTTTTATGGCCAAAATTGGAAAAAAATGATGCCCTAGGTGACCTATGGAGGCTAGGCCTAGAAAGAGGAGGAGAGGTGAGAGAAATATTCTTTAAAAGTAATCACATATGGAAGGGTCAGTGCCTTATACTTTCGGAGAGATGTACTCAAGGAGAATTTACCGTTTGGAAAATATTTACCCATTCAAGGAGGCCTTCAAGCAACTTCGCATGGCATTAGGGCATGAGTGCAGTTACTTGAGGCCTTTATACTTCGATATGCAAAGATAGATGACTTTCGGAGATTAATCAACATATTTTATCCTCTAGGAACATTCTTTCATTATACATGATACATGTAATGATGCAATGTTTCACGAGATCAAAATTTCCATAATTTTGCATACAGTAGCAGTAAATTTCAAATATTTATAGCGAAAACCCCAGCAACATACATGAAATAAGCTTAAACAAGAGTAAACATGAAAAATAGATCACCTACATGTACAATGATTATATCTTATCCTCATTCCATGCCAATGATGAAGCTTCAAGACAAGAGAAATAGATCCAAACATCAAAATTCATCCATGAAATCCAAACACGTCCTCCAAAAGAGAATGTGAAATTCTCAAGTACCTACTAAACCCAAATCCAAGTGATGATGAGAGAATGAATCACCTCTCATCTATTTATACAATCTCTAATGAGTTCGATTTGCCAAATTTGGCCTAATTGAGCCCCAAATAATAACATAATGTGCAATAATAACATCCCTTGGTGACAAACCCACCAAGATAGTTCAATAACACAAGAATAAGCCTCACAAGAGAGTAGAATGATAAATAAAATGAGTCGTTGGGCCTTTGAGGAGGCCTAATGAAGTGCAGAGTGTACCATGATGCAAGAATGGACCTCAACCATAGTGGACAAGGGTTCGGCCTCTTGTTTTCCAAGCAAATCCCTGTGGTGCACCCAAGTGGGCGTGGGGGCACAAGGACACCCTCATGGGTCTCCAAGAGAATCGAAAATTCTTGTAAACCATCTGCAAGGGCTAGGATGATGACATAAGCCCTCCCTTTGTCCCCTGCACATCATCATCTGGAGCCCGGAACATCTGCCAAGTGTATGGTGCAAGTGTGGAGCAGGTTGGGCATGGTGAACCGGGTGCATCATCCTCATCCAAAAGGTGGAACACGAGCAATCAATGAGTGGTCTTGGGGATCCATGAAATACTCTCTACTATGGTGGAGGCCAACGGCTCTCAACGCTCACCCTACAAGTGCCAATGTGGCCCTCTAGAGGGCTAGGACCCTGTATAGGGAGACCAAGCCCCTAATGGAGACCCACCTGCAATCATGCATAAGATCCAATGCGTCCCCTTACCTTACAATGCAACAAATCATCAGAATTATCAAGTAAAAGAGCTTACAAGTCATGGAACCAATGGGGCACTTCATGGTGGCATGCCCTTCCATAGTGGACTTTGACGTGTACAAGTGTCTCCAAGCTCAATAAGGGGGTTAGCCACAGACCCTATTAGGTGGTTTCAACCTTTATAGGGGGTGACATGTCCATGGTACATCCATCAAGTGGTAGGTGGCAAATGATATAGTGATGGAACAGAGTGGGGATCAGAGGAAAACTCCAGGCCACATGCCATGGTAGAAGGGTAGTTATAATAAGAGAAGCCCACACCTGGGTATATGATTGTGGGTGGGAGCAAATCGTGGTACATGAGTTACCTAGGCCTTTGTTTTCCACCCTTCTTCATATGTTTTTTGCCTTTGATTTTTCTTCATAATTGCTCTGGGCTCCAGGGGATGAGAGCATGATGTGTATGATGAAGCAGTAGGTACCCCCTACTGAGGTGGGGCATTTTTTTGCTCACCAGGGGTTGGGACAATCATGGGTTCTTTAATGACGGAGGGGGGGATCATCTAGGGCCCATAGGAACCAGGGTGATGGTCATAAATATTGTCAAATTATGTTTTTTCATTTATTTTTAGCTGCATCAACCTTCTGGGCATCGTTCCAGGCCTAACCCAAGGTGTGGACAAGGTGGTGGCTAACCCTATGTGGACCCATTGGACATATGTGGACCTAAATGGGAAAAGAGATGAATGGGGCCAAAATGAGTGGACGAGAGTGACGTATACTAAGTTGCACGATATGGGGAAACAGGTACGAGTTTCCGAAATGGGCACGGGTACGAAACGTGACCCACTCAAATTTTGGAAACAGGAAAATGCGATATATATATATATATATATATATATATATATATGGACATTTAAGAAACGTTATATGCAATCATAAAGCATACATGATACATTATAATTTATTACATTTAAAGTTTAAACATTATGATTAAATTGTCCAATGTCAATGCATAAACTATAAGTCTCTCAATTTACATCGCATTTACTCATGAATGATCACAGACACATAATGAAAATAGCAATATCAGAATATCCAAAATCAACCTTTATTATATTTCCAAATCCCAAAATCAGCCTTTATTATATATATGAGGTTGCAAGTACAATAAAGACTATGAGGTTGCAAGTACTATAAAGACAAAAGACTAATACTCATCATCATAATCCTCATCAAAAATAGAAGCAGAAGCATGCTCAACAATGGACGGTGGAGCTGAAGAGGATGATTGGCCAATTCCACTTCTAGGTTGTTGATCCTTAATATTCATGGCAGCAAGAGAGAGCTCCAAATCAAAACTTTCTGGATCCACATCACATTCTTTAGAAGGAACATTGTTATAATTTGGACCCCTACGAGATGTCAGGCAAACGTTGGAGTGCACATAAACAAGATCCTCTACCTTTTGTAAGCCCATCCTGTTGCGCTTCACAAAATGAATAAAACCATAGGTGATCTAATTCCTTTCTGCTGATGAAGAGCTTGCCACTTGTGAAAGGATACAAATGGCAAGGTTTTGCAAATGTACACCATTTGCTCCATGACAAATCCACCACCTAACAGGATTCATGGTGCTTCTCAATTTTTGTGACGAGGGAATGAGGCGAGAGTGTTTTTATAACTTGCGAGGGCCATCTAGAAGCATCCAAAAGATATTTTATTCACTAAATAAAATAATAGATACAAAATAATTTTTAAAAAAATGAAAAAAAAAAAAGAATTAAAAGGTGGAAATGCGGTCGTACGACCTAGAAACTCATTTCTGACCATATTGGGCCACGTTTCCCCCATGTGAAACGTGTTTCCAGGGCGTTTTTGTATCGTTTCTAACCAGAAACAACCCCCAGAATTGTGTTTCCTGCGACATAGGACATATATGGTGCCGGGAAGCGGGACCACGCAACCAAAATCGAGATTTCCCATGTAGTGCCAACCCTAAAGCTAGTGGCCAATAAAGGAAATCCCATAGGACTGGGATACAAGGCTAACCACCAAATCGAGCAGAGGAGACAAGAGTACAGACCTAGCCCACTCTTTCTGCCGAATCCCCCCACCAATCCATGCCCAAAGTGTCTATGATAAGTAAGGAAAATTACTCAACTATACCAATGAAAAGTCATACCTTCAGGGTCGACAGGCCCACCTTCAAACATACGATCATAACAGATGGGCAAGGGACCACATGGTCAGCTCAGGTGGCAGAGATAATGGCACATAGAGCTATCTGGTGGCTACAAGGGGTTGTTGGTTGCCAGCGGAGGACGATCTAGGAGAAAAAAATTCTCGTATGCATACTACCCACAAGTGGTGGGTAACATCTGGCTCCAACTGGGAAATGAGCTACCAAAAATATGCGGAAAGCTTACTTGAACAGGAGATCATGAGAACACCAACAATCTCTTGGTACCACAGACCTGTTACCTGCAGATATCAAGCACACGGGGTAGCATGTTTTTTTGGTCTCTTATGATCACCCATGCTTAGTATTAGACCAAAAAATTAAGAAACTAAAATTATGCAAGTTTTAATCTAAATGCAGCTAATCTACCATGATAATATCATATGATGTTAATTATAATGAGAAAATCAGGATGCAATGCATCCTACCCTAACATGCATATTACATTATGCAAGTGCTAAGTATAATCATGGATCCAATGACACCAACGTGTCAATTGATCGGTACAAGAACACATGCTTCTATGATTATTTTTTTGCAATGGATCCAAAAATGCAAATGGGAAGAATAATATGAGGGGCTACAAGGGCGGGAGGTGGGAAAACAAGAGACCTATATGCCATGGAAAGGTACCCTGGAAGAAGGGAAAGACACCAACCGAGAGGATTGAATTTGATCCTCTAACCAGAAGATGGAAATGTCAATGATCAAGTATATGAATTTTTGATGAAGAACTATCTCGGGTCTATCATCCGCAGAGGGAGTGAATGACTCAGACACATCTAGGAAGATATTATTTTGGTTATTGGGAAAACAAGAAGTGGAATCATCATCGTATTTGGGGAAAAACCATGGTTCCTGGTTTTTCTTAGGGGAAACTAGTTCCTCATCAAAACTAGGGGAACGAACCTCATCACAAACATCTATTTCCGGGATAGGGACATAATAAGGGAAGGAATGCTCAAACATGAAGAAAAACCCTCTATAGGTGGCCTTGCTAAAGGAACATCTTCCGCAATCTCTTTTACATCAGAGTCATCAGAATTACCCACAATTTTGGAAGACTCGTCTTTGATTCAATCATCTTGGAACATAAAGCGAAGAACTCTCCAATTACTAAGAAGTGCTCCATAAGGGCTCATGTTGTCATTCAGAAGGGGTGGAGCGTTTTCTTCTCCCTTGGGCTCATTCTTATGGATTCGAGATGTTATGGGGCCTTCACTTTTATAATCATGATTCATACCCCATTCCCAAATCAAGATATCTCAAAAATTCTTCGTTTGCTTGGTTATCTTGATTTTCCTCAAAATCATTCTCATTGCTAGGCAAGTTGGACTTATATTATTTCGTTTTCTCTTGGAGAATAGTAGTTAAGGTATTTGTTACATGAGTTTGGTAAAATGCTTCTAGAAGGAGAGCATCAATAGGGTTCTTGTTATATTCACATTTCATTTTATAGAGTTTCTCCTCTTCCTTGCCTAAATGGAAGAATAATTCCTTAGCATTATATACCCTTACTAACCCTCTGCATGACCTACTATATTCATTAATTCTTTCTTGTAGGATCTGTAGACTCTCGGGGTCCACATCTTCTTCATCGTCCTTGTAGTACGTGCTTTCCATCTCATGAGTCTCTTTTTGGCACAAACTTCAAGGTATGCATCAATCACTTGATCTTGATGATTTGGAGAAGGATCAAGATACTCTTCCTCAAGTATATAACCATATTCAATAACTTCCTCCTCCCGAAGAGCTACATCCATCATTTGGAATATCTCTTCATTACTTTGCAAATTCGGCCCTTCATGCAAAAGTGTTAAATTTAGATTGACATGGAATGTTCTATGCTTAATGCAAATTTAATTCAATCTTTCTTACGCCCGATTCAATTTAGCAATCACATAAACATGAAGGTAAAATGCTGATAGAACACAATAATAGATCAACAGAAGACAAGCCAATAAGATAGATCATATTTACAATTCTTTTTGTCCAACAAAGATATAGGATAGTGTGCATTATGGTAGTCAATAGGATGCATCAGCCAGCAAAGTCTTTCTCAACATCAGATCAGCCAACCCTCCAAGTGTCACACACGGCCCTCAAAGACAGCTCATCAAAAGTCAACATTGGTCAACAGAAAGTTAGTGCAAAAAAATCAATACAAAAAGTCAACGCTGCAGATTTAGGGCTTCGGTCAACTTGCTCATTTTTCCTCGATTTTTGTGCCCAGCAATACGGTCTTCAAAAATCGGATTTTCTGCAAAGTTTGGAGTTCAAAACATCAAGGGTTAACCACGGTCAACGCACAACAAATAGCCCTAAAACTAGTCCACAGATTTACCCAGCTTCAGCTCCGCACGTGTGAAGGAAAGAGGCCTCCATAGGTTGATCGAACCAATCAAATCACAAGAGAAAATGTGTGATGAGTTGATGAGCAAATGATCTCCAAGTCTCTCCAAATTATATCCATCAGTGAGGGTGTGTGACACATCTATTAGGCTTGTGAGCCTACATTACAAATCCAGTTGATCTTGCACATGTGTGGAAATAAAATCAAAATATATGTTCTGCTCATCCTAACAAGATGATCATTAGATCAATCTTGCACCTCTCTGACAGAGGAATCCAACAAAAATATGATCGTCATCATATGAGCAGTGCAACATGGAGTTTGGACCTATTTGCCCAAAATTAACACTCCCTCTCAACTAGGGAGAACTCCATCTGTCCACTTGTGCCATCCAGGGATCAGTACCATCGTGTACTATCATCTAACATCATGCGTCATCTTGCCGTAACTTGCTTTGCTAGCTCTCGTCGCAAGTAGAACAAGGAAAGTGAGTCACAAAAACATCACGCTTCGCTGACCTGAAGTCAGCATCGACTCAAAAGAGTCACATACTAACCCGAAGTTATTTTATTGACCCAAAGTCAGTTTAGACGATAAGAACCTCATCAGACTTGATCCTAGATCAAGGTGTTGGACACGTGCCATCCTAGACATAGAGAGAACGGCAATCTCTGATGCGTCCATCAGTCTTGCTATTGGTCTTTATCCATGTTAGTCATCAATAAATTTCGCTGTGGTGATGACTAAATGATTACCCCAAGATTTCTAGAAACAAAGTTTATAGAACATTGTGAGTTCTAGAAATCTCACTGCCTTCATTATCTTCAAGGTGGAATTTCCACTATGTTTTTATCCTATCTAGTCATAACTGGCCCACTACTCCCGCTAGACCCATCAGGGGCTCAAGCCACTCATTTTTTAACCTAACTTGTCTCCTTGGCTCAAAAACTCTGTTTTTGCTTACCTACACAATTCCCCACCCCTACCTCAACCTGCCAAACAGAGCAGCTTTGTTGTGCCTCCTTTAGCAACTCTTAAAAACTGGGTGTCTCTGCAGAGCCTCTAGATAGTCAAATATGTGTGCTGCATCTTAGGCCCACAAATACACAAAGCTTGGCATGGATCCTGTCTTACCCTTGTAAACCCTAAGTCTAGATCCTAGCCCAAAAACCAAGTCCAAGAAGGCCTCCACTAGATCACCTAGGGTTTTCACAAAGTCATAGGATTGATTTGGTGCCCTACAGATTTTGCTTCTTCTATATAAAGGGAATACATTCAAAAGAAGGGGACAAGCCACTGGTCCTATATACACCAAAGAGATCAGTGAAGGAACTTTTTATGCCTAAAGACATGGCTCTTGCAAGGAGACAGTTGCTCTTGCTCACATCTCTGCAAGAATAGTCAAAAGGACATCAGGTTAGCAACAAGGCAAGGTAATGGAATAAAAGGTCTCCTTCATAAACAGCAGAGGGGATGTCAAAGGAACCTCCAAAAGCAGTCTTTTGTTTCAGCACCTAAACAGACAAAGGATAAACTATCACCTCCAAACGTTTCTGCAAAAATACCTTGAAGAGTAATCTGAAGCAGAGATGGAAAATAAAGGAAGTACATTTGAAAGAGTTCTTAAAAGCCATTTTTGATAAGAAGACACAGCAAACTTGAGTCAAACAGAAACACCATGAGTTTATGGTAAATCAATGAAAATATTGATCATCAAAGGGCCTGTGTTCAAAGAGAAAAGGGATGTTTTTGTTAGTCACAAAACAATGGTGACAAATAAGAAAATCGCCACAAACACCATAAAGGCAGAAGTCACCTCCCCGAGGTTACTTCCAAGGATAGCATTAGGTTATCTACACTGAAGGAAATAGGATAAAGAGTATCAATATGCAGAGTCTCATCTCACCAAAGAGGCAAAAACAGAGTTTTTTTACCTTAAAATCAACATGGGACATAAATCATTAACAGAAATGGCTTAAGAAGCATTTTGGGGAAACATGAACTTTACAAAAGTGGGTTTGCCCTTTCGATTTATTTTCAAAAAAGCTATAAAGGGACCCTTCTAATTTTCCCCCTGCACCATTTGCCACTTTGCAAAGAGAAACAAACCATTGGAGAAGTTACAGCATTTTTCGGGCAAACTGTAGAAATTGACAGGCGCTACGCGCTGAGCACGGCACTACGCCCCTAGCCTCCGGTGCTACGCATAGAGGCGAGGCAGGCAGTGTAAAATTACACTGCGCTACGCGCTCACAGCATGGCGCTACGCGCCAGGGTTGGCGCTACACGCAGGCCCAGAAATTACCACCAACACTCGGGAGACTGCCTATTTTCTGCCCAGCACTACGCTCCGACAGCCCAACCGGCCCGGCGCTGCGCTCCTAGCAGCACTCCACAGATTTTGCCAAAGACTTTCAAGAATCGAGTTTTTCGGCCTCTAAAACTTCTGCAAGTTAATACAAGGTTGGTAAACCCTTTTTTCCTCCTCCCAAGCATTATTTGCCTAAAATCAAAGAGGTCATCCATAGTTAAACTTGACCAAACCCTAGACTATGCAAAAATCAATTGTTATGTCTTTGAACTAGGGTTTGTAAGAAAAATTGGTTTTTTGTGCAAAGAGGGGACTAAGTGACTATAAGGCTGACCTCCACCACCAAGTACAAGCTTTGAAAGTTGTCTTCACCTTAGCTTTCCTTTTTGCAAAGAGTTGACCTACACCAATTGTTTTACTCCAATACCCTCAAGAAAAACCCAAGGTTTCTTCTGCTGTTTTGGACCAGCCATCATGTCAAAGAGAGATATAGTGGTGATGAGAGTCACACTCCCACCAAGCCAAAACATCATGGAGGGAAAGCTAAAAGATTTGAGCCCCTAGACACCACTCCAATCACTTCCTCTCCTATGATCCTTTCATACTTCCCGGATGTAGGGTGCTACAATGTTTGTGAGAAGGTCAAGCAAGTCAACAATCATCCAAACTTGACTAGATTATTTGCCTGTAGCCTACAAAACCACCAAGTTAATCTAGCAAGAGTCCAATTTGAGCTTTCATCTTAAATCATTTCCAAGGCAACCGGCATACCAAACATTGGTGAACTTTGGTTCAAACAAAGCAAGTTGGATTTGGGTTATTATGGGCCTTATTTGAAACCCACCTATCAGCAAAATTGCAAGGCTATTTTTCCTTTTTCTTATTTGCTAGAGAGGTGTGCAACATTAATGAGGCAGATTATTAGTTTCTTCACATGTGAGGGAAGATACTCCCGGCTCTATTCATATCACATCAGGTTGTTGATGCATTTTACCAAAGTCAAGATGATGAACCTACCTTATTACCTTTTCTGGAGTATTGATAAAATGGCCTCCGCTGTCAAGAGGAAAATCTATGACCACCAAATGCCTAGCCTCTTTCATCACTCCCTGATCAAGATGATTGTCCTATACCAGCTAGAGAAACAAGGTATATCTTGGGAGACCTTCATCTCACATGAAGTGTTTGCAAACCCCCAGGCCTTCATCCAGCAAAACTTGCCTTCCACTTCACAACCATCTACCTCCACACATCCATCATCTCCCCATGTG
Source organism: Pinus albicaulis (assembly GCA_034641835.2). NCBI lineage: Eukaryota > Viridiplantae > Streptophyta > Pinopsida > Pinales > Pinaceae > Pinus > Pinus albicaulis. The sequence continues at coordinate 37,715,455 of CM076572.1, read as the reverse complement.
CCTTCTCCACAAAGAATTTCACCTATTACCTCCTCCCCTAAATTACCAAGTGAAGGGGCTGACAGTAGCCCTAGTGAAGAGCAAATAGGAGGCAACAGTCAGGAAGAAGATGAGATAGATAATGATGGACAAGGAGAGAGCAGTGAAGAAGAAGATGATAAAAAAGAAGAAGAGGATGAAAATGAAGAAAATGATGAAGAAGAGGAAAGTAGCCATGAAGAAAGCAGTGGCAGCCACGAAGAAAGCAGTGGTGGCCATGAAGAAAGCAGCCATGATCATGAGGAAAGCATTGAAAAAGAAGATGATGTAGATGAAGAAGAAAATGAAGGAGAGGAAGGTGGCCAAGAAGAAAGCAGCAATGGCCAAGAGCAGCAAGATAATGAAGGACATAAGAAAGATGAAACTAGCAATGGCAACCACAAAGATAACATCAATGAAAGCAGCCACAAGGATGAAAGCAGTGAACATGATGATGAGGAAGAAGAAGATAGTGAAGAAGGAGAACAGCCAGATGAGGAAGACAGCTATCTCAGTGCCCAAGACAGTCCAAGAAATAGTCATGACAGTCATGACAGCTGTCATGACTGTCTTGACAAAAATCAGTCCATAGAAGACAAAGAGAATCAAAGTGAGGAAGGCACAGAAAAAGCAGAGCAGAGTGAAGGGCAAAATGATGACAACATTGCCTTTGAGACTCCCATTATTGCCCCTCTCTCATGCACTTATCACAGAGGGAAAAGGGATGTGTTTGCTACCTCTAAAAGGCAAAGGGCCATCCCCTCACAAAATACCAAAGCATCGGACAAAGGCAAAGAAAAAATGAAGAGTGTTGAGCAAAAGACATCAGTCAGGAGGAGCAAAAGGATCAAAAAGGCTTCTCAAGGGCCTCTCTTTGTTGATCTAGACAGTGATAATGAGGACCCATGGATGAGTACAAAATTGCTCCTCTTAGAAAAAGATGCCCAGCTTCTAGAACGGGAAAAGGATTTTGAAAGGGCACAAAGGGTCATCTATTATTATAAACAGGAGCACAAACATTTCAAAGAGGTGAAGAGGGGCCTTGCCTTGCAGAAAAAAATGGTCAAACACTATGCAAGGAAGAGCATGCTTGCTAATGCCAAATTGGAGCAAGCCCTCCCACAGCTAGAAGAGATAAAAAGGCCCGATGCATGACAGCCTCAGGATCTTGGCTGATGCTTCTCAGCAGGTGTCTAAAACCCCTTGAGGGGTCTACACACCAATTTTGAAGAAAATCTGGAAACTTTTTGTTTTTTCAAAACTTTGGCCCCTAGGAGCGCAGCACCCTAGGCGCTACGCTCTTTTTTGGGGGATCCTCAGCTGCTAAAGTTTACATTTTTGGGTTTGTCATGTCACCAACAGTCTACCCATAAAATTTCAGGTCAATTGGAGCATTTTTGCCCCCTCAAAAGGTAAAAAAACACCTCATAAATGACCTTTCCGCCTCCTTTTTAGGCCTGGCGCTACGCGCTGAGTAGTCATGGGAGATTGGATTTTTGAGCAGGTAAATGGCATCCAATCAGCACAACTCAAGTATTTCTGGAAAGTAGACTCTTCAAGCTTTCCAATGAGCCATCACGGGGCCAAATCCAATGCCGGGAAGGGGTCCAAAACTCAGTTGCAACAGACCCCATTTTTTGCTGATATGGAGCTATGCACAGAGACAGCTTTTTGCCAAAAAGTCAACAAAAGACACTAATTGATGGCAAATTAGTTTTTTAATATTTTCTTTGGCAAATCACTCCCGATTTGATTTGGGAGTTATGTTTTGTGTTTTTCATTTATTATCTTATCTCTTATGTGTATTGGGCCTTGCATGGTCATTAAGCACATTTATGGTTAAATTAGGGTTTCCACCTCCTCATTTGCTCCATAAATAGAGCATGAGGGTCTTATGTATTAGTTGGATTTTGATGACTTATGCTGAAGCAAATACATAGTCTCTTGGAGTTTTTTATGGAAATTTGATGTCTTGGAGCTCATACATGCCTGGTTTGCTTGTTGATGGAGAGAGACTGTTTGCAGGATCCATAAGCTTGGTTGATGGTGAAGTGTTTCTTATGTTTATGTTTTCTAGTTTTCCATTATGTTTTCCATCTTGCTATGTTACAGTAGGACAAAAAATTAGATTAAGAAATGTTTCCTGATGGCACCTTACTTCTGTTTGTCCTTCACTGCCTTAATGTTTTCTTTTGTTGAGATATATTAGGGAATCCATCTCTTGCTCTATAAGAAGTTCTTAGCTTGTTCATTTCTTGAATGGTTTAGATCAGTTAGTGTCAAGTATGATTTATGGCTAGCCCTGCATATTGTGGCCACTGAAATACTCTGTCCTTGGAATCTCCTCTTTAAAGCAGCTTTGCCTAGCTTTGTCAATGAAGTTTGTTTGAATCATGCTCTTTGCCTTTACTAGCTAAATTAGTTTCAAAGAACCTTCACCACTGTAACTTTAGATGTTCAAAGTTCTCTCTTCTTCTCTGGTTATAACTACTTGTGCATCTTAAATGTTTTTCTGCTCTTGATAATGAAATCTATGAAAGTTAAATAAGTTTCTTGCCTTTCTTTAATTTCATTTGAATGTTTGTCTTGGATAATCATCTGTGTTCAGTTTGAAATCAAGTTCAGTTTGAAATCAAAAGTATTAGGTTTCACTTATGCCTTTGATTCTCTTTCCATGCTTATGATTTTCTAACTCCCTTAGTCTAAAAAGTTATTAAGGATTCAGTTATGCCCTTCACTAGCTTTTATTTTCAAGTTTAATGTTCATCTCATCATCCACCACAACCTCAAAGACCTACCAACCAAGTTAAAATTGCCCTGCAAATGCTCTTGAAACCATTGATGAACTTATTATGACCTTGTTAGACTCCATTGACCGATGACTTAACAATCTTCCTTGTTTTCTATCTAAATTTATCTGAGCATCATACCCAACCAAAAACAATCAAAATACCCTGCACTTAACATCTAGCCTAAAATCAACCCCAATTAGCAAACAAGTTCACATCTTTGCACCTACTAGAGAGATCGCTCTCCGAATCCAGGAAGGCTAGGTCCTTGGATTCCAAAGCTTGGTTTAATGTCACCATGTCCATTTGTATCTCAATCAATCTAGCAAATTACGGGGAGCTAACAATCCACATTTCCCACCTCATTGGCCAAATGGAAGGTACTTCCCATGAGTCTGAAACTTCATGGGTAGGATGCGTGCGAGGCATAGATCAAAGAGAGGTGAACCAACTCAATATCAGAACGGTGGGGCAAAAGCACAACAAGTTTCGGCAAGCCTAGCCCCGTGTGTGCTTATAGCTCCAAGAAGTTATCCCCAAGCCCCCTGGAACTCCCAGAGCTCAAAGTCCAACTCAAGCAGGACCCTCACAATAGGGCATTTCCACGATTCCAAGCTTCTCATGGAAGGTTAGGAACTTTACCTTCCCCAGGGGCTTCGTGAGAATATCTGCGACCTGCTCATCAGTTCCTGTATGATCGAGCCTTACGGCGCCTCACTGTACCATATCCCGGAAAAAGTGGTACCTGATATCAATATGCTTGGATCGATCGTGGAACACGCGATTCTCAGAAAGATGAATCCCACTCTAGTTATCACAAAGGATAACAGTGGTATCTAGCACATGCCTAAACAGCTCATTGAAGAGCTTTCGCAACCAAATAGCTTCACAATAGGCCATACTCGTTGCAATGTATTCGGCCTCAGCGGTGCTCAAAGCTACCGACTTCTGCTTCCTGCTCATCCAAGATATCGAAGCAGAACCCAACGTGAAGTAACATCCAGTTGTGCTCTTGCAATCCACCACACTGCCAGCCCAATCGGCATCAGTGTATCCATGGAGTCTCAAACTCCCAATAATGTATCTCAACCCATGGTTGATTGTGCCCCGAAGATATCTCAATAGATTCTTGGCACAAATCCAGTGAATGTGATGAGACTCAACCATATGTTGACTCAAAGTGTTCACTGCAAAACATATGTCCGGAGGAGAGTTCACTAAGAACATCAGGGACCCCACCAGCTGTTGATACTCAGTGGGATTTCCCAACTCGGGCCCAACGTTTCCACACAACTTCTTAAATTTGAGTTCCATCGGTGTCGACACAGACTTACAATCCACCATACCAAATCTCTCAGTAGCTTCACGACATATTTTCCTTGAGAAAGGAAAATCTCGCCCGCCATTTTCCAGACCTCCAAGCCTAGGAAGTAATGCATCAGTCCTAGGTCTTTCATCTCAAATTCGGAATCTAGCTCCCTCTTACACTGATGAATGAGAGGGTCAGCACCTGTCAAGAAGATATCATCCACATAACGAACTAGAATGAGAGGTCTTTCTCTATCAACCTTAAAATAAAGGTTTAGATCAACATTACTTCGAGTGAAACCCAACTTCATCAAGTAGCTATTATCCTCTCATACCAAGTCGTGGGGGCTTACTTCAACCCATAGAGGGCCTTCTTCAACATGCATACATAGGTGTCTCTATCTTGGACTTCGAACCCCAGAGGTTGCTCCACATACACCTCTTCCTTTATTGAACCATGCCGAAAAGCAGTCTTCACATCCATCTGATGGAAACTCCATCCTTGCATTGCAGCAAGGGCAATGATAGATTGGATGGTGGTATAGCGAGCCACAAGTTCAAATATATCATCGTAATCTATGCCTTCTTTTTGAGAGAAGCCTCGGGCAACAAATCTTGCCTTGTACTTTTCAGCACTACCATCAGATCCATGCTTGATCTTATAGAGCCATTTCGAGGTGACAACATATTTGTCCTCCGGTCTCGGGACCACTTCCAAGACATCATTTTTCATAATGGACTCATATTCTCCGTGCATAGCATCCTTCCGAACTTGATGCTTTACGACTTCTTCAATTGATCCAGGCTCAAATTGTACATTGGTACTCATGGTTGCTAGATACCCTTGGTATCTATTCAGCTTCTTGCTTTCACGGAATGTCCCCCTTGGGGCAATATGTCTCTCGGCATCTACTGTCCCTAAGCCATGAGGGTCTTCTCTTATTTGAAGGAGGTGGATCAATAGGATCCATAGGTCCTTCAACATCAGGCATCGGTTCATCCTTCGGCTCTTCCTTCTTCCCTGCTTCTTCATCTTCTTTGTCTTCGTTGGAGCTAGGAAGATTTCTCCCTTTCTTGAGGGCAGCATCTTCATCGAAGGTGCTATCGTGGCATATCTCCACTTCTCTTTGATCAAGCACATAGATTCTATATGCCTTTGAAGTTTCACTGTAGCCCACAAACATTCACTTGTTTCCAGAAGTATCCAACTTTCTTCTCTTTTCTTTCGGCACATGAAAGTAAACTGGACAACCAAAAACTCTAAAATGAGAAACATCAGGTTTCTTACCAGAGAAGACTTCTTCGGGAGTCTTGGAGTCCACAGCAGAATGTGGACATGTATTTTGAACCTACACAGCAGTGTTCGCAATTTTTCCCCATAGAAACTTCGGAAGAAGTTGGTCATATAGCATGGCGCGGACAGCTTCCACAATGGTCCTGTTCTTTCTTAAAGCAACACCATTTGCTCAGGAGTATACACGTTTGTGGTCTCCCTCTTAATGCCAGCTTCATTGCAAAAGTCATTGAACTCATTTGACTCATACTCGGTCCCATTATCGGTCCTCAAAACTTTGATTCTCTTCTCGGTTTGATTTTCCACCAAGGCCTTGAAGGTACGAAACCATTTGAATGCTTCCTCCTTCTTCTTCAAGAAATATATGCAGGTCTTGCGAGAGAAGTCGTCTGTAAAAGTCATGTAATAGGAACCTCCTCCCAAGGATGTCACAAGCAGCATACCAGATAAATCAAAATGAATCAACTGCAATATATTAGTTGTCTTTGTGACGCTTGAGGGGAATGGTCCCCTTGTATGCTTCCCTTCAACACAACCCTGACATACACCTTCATGATCATCATTAAGTTCGGGCATCCCTGTCACCACCTTCATTGCTTCAAGAAGGGCTTTGTAATGAAGGTGTGCAAACCTCCGGTACCATAAGTCTGTTTGAAGAGTTGTATCACATGACATAGCCCCCAATGGACTTCCTCCAACCTAGTAGAGTGTATCAACTCTAAAACCAATAGTAATAGCTTCTTTAAAGTTCTTCTTCCAGATGCGTACCTTTCAATCGAATGCCACCTTAAATCTTTTGTCTTCCATTGCCGAAATAGACACAAGATTCTTCTTCAAATCAGGTACGTACAACACATCTTGTAAACGGAGGAGTTGACCTTGAGATACATGGAGGGTCATAGTCCCTATCTCTTTCACGGGATAGGTGGCATTATCTCCAAGGATTATTTCTAAACTTGTATCCTTCTCAATTAAATCAGAGACGGCTTCTTTATAACCAGTGAGGTGCCTTGAAGCACCACTATCAATCAACCAAACATCCAAGGTGTCGAGAGGAGATGCAGTATGTTGAGAATTTGTAGGGCTTGAGATTAATACAAAACTCTCTTCTTGATAATTACTTGTGAGCTTACTTCTATCTATTCTTCTTTAACTTAGTTAATCTTTCATCAAGTCAATTATCAAAGTACTCAGTCAAATGTATAGAGACAAAATTATTTTCACTTGCAACTAAATTTCTTGAAAAGGAGTTAGGAAGGTAAATCTTTGATTTACCTTCCTTACTTTCTACCACTTGTAGATCACTGTCTTGACTTTGACAAACTCTTTCCTCAGATACTTTAAACTCAGAGATGTTCTACTGTAACGTTCCTGCACCTTCCGCAATCCGCTGCACCAATATTGTACCTTATTGTATCTATCCGCAAACTGTACCTTCAGTCATTTCCGTAATTTGTACTCTTTTGTCTCTTCCGCAATCTGTACTTTGCACCCTCTGTACCTTCCGCAATCTTTTACCTTTTATTTTAGATGAATCTGCATTCAATTCTGTCCTTAGATCTGCTCCCTTTAAACGCTATCAAACCTTAGACTAATCCGCAATTATTGTGCTCCAAATGAGCTGCAGAACAGTCATATATATAGATGAATTGTCCAGTTATTAGGCCGACCATTCTATTGGTATTTAGGCCAACTTGGTAGCTTATTTTCTCCAGCATATATTCCAATATAGTTGTAGGTTGTTTTCGCTATTTTGGAGCTTGTCTTCCAACACTTCAGGAGGGTTATTGAGAGCTTCTTTACAAGGTCTTGGAGCATAATCATCTAAACTAGATTCTACATGATATTGACACTTAATCCTATTTATACCTAGAAGACAAGTCACAAGAACCTAATAGACATCAAGAAGAAGTCTATCTACATAATAAAATCTTGCTCATGAAACCCATGAATCAAGCACAACAAAATACATTTTATTATCTTTGTCTCCTTCTTTTCATAATTACATAGTCAACATGAAGACCAACCTAGTTACATTTTACAACACTCCCTCTTAACTAGGGAGGTATTCATATAGTTACATGATCACTTTCAAACTTAAAGAATCTCATAAGAAAAATCGGATTGGTAATCGCATCTGTATAGCATAATATCAACCAGAATTGTACTAGTGCAAGGCCTTGACTAACAGCCCCATCTCTTCAACAAGACAATGGGCTTCAATGCTGGTGAGACACATGACTTATAGACACCTTCATCATTGTCTCTCCAAGGTACATACTCCACCTGGGTGTTTCCAAAGTATGACCTTCTTGGACTATTCTTATCTTGGGTAGCTAGCCCTCAAAGAATATCGGTCCCCGACTACTCTTATCTTGAATGCCCTAACACATTCTCAAAGGGTATCGAATGCTAGATGATTACCCAATCCTCCATTCTGTCTTCCCAAGACCAGAATGATGTGTCTATCTCTCCCTCTCAACCAGGGAGGACAAATTCCACAAGGGAATGTACTCATTCTTATACAAAGAATGTACCTAAGCTCATCCTTAGGAATTACCAAGTTTCTTCGGAGTAAGAAACTTACCATCAGGCTCCCTCTTAACTAGGGACCTCCAGTAGCAATGGTGAGACACCCAGTTGCTCATGAAGAATTCCTGATCTCAATGTCATGGATTTCGATATTGAGGAATCTCCAACTTTTAGCTTCACAGGGCATAGATCACTTTCATCCTGAGTCATGTCAACTATCAGAGAGTGATTCATCAGACTTCCTTTATCTGGTCCATTATTATGCCATGCTGCTTTCCTTCGAATCATTTGCAAGGATCATACATCCTTTCTCATGATTAGCAGCCCTGCACAGATTCATCCAAATAAACATTATTCATATTAACTTTTAGAACGAAAGTTACCTTAGTGATGATCTTTCACCATGACATCTTCCTATAGACATCGACATCTTCACACACATTGACACATCTCCTAATGATATGTTTTTGCTAGGGTTTCTAGACTTTTATCGTAGTCTACATATCTTCCCGGAGATCTCCTAGTCACATACTTGGCCTCTGCCGCCTCATTACATAGTTGCATTTCATGATCTCTTCCTTGCACATTTTCCATTCCTAGGAACTTTCAACAACCACCTCATATACCATGAGGACATATATTGATTTCATCTCATGTCCATGCACCGAGAGATACTCTTTTATAGATCATACTTCTAAATACAGAAGTCATTACCCGCAACCATATGACATGACTTCACAAAGATCCAATGTTAGCATATAAGTCTCATACCTCATACCTTTTTTCCTTGAGTCATCTTGTAGTTTTCTTGAATGAAGAACTTCATTCATTTGACCTACTTTATCAATATGTCATCACATCTCAAAACTTTGTCCCCATGAAGACCCTTGATCTAATGGGGATCTTAAGTAGGGAGGTTTTCCGTAAGCCGCACCGAGAGCTTCTTCCATGCTTCTTTCGAGATGCTTCTTAATGTACATTGCTTATTATACAATTTTTTACAAACAACAAAGATCACTTAAAGAGAAATGATCTCAATCATAATAGAGATCTCTTGCTTCCTCTCTTAGATCTTTTAGAGTCGTTCTTCCCTCATACGTGACATGAGCTTCTTCTTTTTTTCTTTGACATATCCGTTTAGGACAATCCTTTTATAATGTCCAAGTTCATCACATCCAAAGCATCACACGTTGTCCATATTTCTTCTTTTATTTTGAGGCCAAATTTTCCGAATCTTCCTTTCTTCCGTATGAGGGCCAAAGGCATGATTCTCTTCACTTGATCCTCGTATCGTTGGCCTTTAGTCTTGTTTCTCTATTTTACATAGAGACCACAAATCATGGAATGGAGTGGCTTTTTTTCCCATATAGCTAGAGAGAAGCTTCCCCATTCCTCTTATAGAGCATTCAACACCACCGTTGTCATCTTGCGTCGACATCACTTCTCCTGTTCCCGTAGCTGATCTCTTATTTCGAAATCCTCATAAAGTATGGGACGATTCCTCGTTCTCTTTGATAATTTCATTTTGTATAGTTCTTGTCTTCGAGAGATTGCTTCTCCAGAAGTATCACGAGAATAGCTCCACCAATTTCTCATACATTTGTTTTGCTCTTTAGTTTTGATACATAGGGAATGAGAGAGTCTTTGATGGATTCTATGAGAATCCTTTGGGCTCTAATTTCTCCCTTCATGTACTTGGCATGGCTGAAGTATCTTTTGGAGGTTAAATAAGAGATCCTTCAATATAGTCCATTACTTCGTCTTCAATTAAATTCAAGTTTGTTCTCTTCTTCCATGCACTAAGTTTGATGACCCAACCAATTTGTTGCTTTCTTTACAAAAAGGCATCTTGATAGATAGGGTCATGAATACTTACTTGAGTGGTCTTGCTTGCACCTCCCTTATGTTGATGAAGTCAAGAGTTTCTTTTCTTCAATTGTTGTTCTTGAACCCTTTACTATAATGACTATCTTCAAAAGTTGTGATTCTCCTTCAAACAATGTTTGAGTGCAAATCTTTTGATACCAAGGATTAATAAGTTGATCTTTTCATATAAACTAGTTGATAGTCTTCTTGCAAACCGGTTTGTCTTTTCAATCCAAAATTTGATCCTTGCTTCTTTGGAGACTTTGTTGACAAGCAACCCTTATGTTCAAGACCTCACCTCTCGATATAATGTTGAGAATTTGTAGGGCTTGAGATTAATACAAAAATTCTCTTCTTGATAATTACTTGTGAGCTTACTTATATCTATTCTTCTTTAACTTAGTTAATCTTTCATCAAGTCAATTATCAAAGTACTTTTACAAATGTATAGAGACAATTATATTTTCACTTGCAATCAATTTCTTGAAAAGGAGTTAGGGAAGGTAAATCAAAGATTTACCTTCCTTACTTTCTACCACTTGTAGATCATTGTCTTCACTTTGACAAACTCTTCCCTCGCGATACTTTAAACTGGAGTGTTCTATTGTAACCAACTGCAGCCTTCCGCAGTAATCCGCACGCACTAATCTCGTACCTTATTGTATCTATCCGCAAACTATACCTCACATTTCCGCAATCCGTACTCTTTTGTCTCTTCCACAACAGATTTTCACCCTTTCGTACCTTCCGCAATCCCGTACCTTTTATTTCGTATGAATCCACATTCAATTATGTCCTTAGATCTCGCTCCCTTTAAACGCTATCAAACCTCAAACTAATCCGCAATTATTGTGCTCCAAATGAGCCACAAACATTCATATATATAGATGACTTGTCCACCATTGGGCCGACCATTCTATTGGTATTTAGGCCGACTTGGTAGCTTATTTTCTTTGTAGGTTGTTTTCACTATTTTGTAGCTAGTCTTCCAACACATCGTAGAGGGTTGTTGAGAGCTTCTTTACAAGGTCTTGAACATATTCATCCAATCGGATTCTACATGATATTGACACTTAATCCTATTTATACCTAGAAGATAAGAACCTAATAGACATCAAGAAGTCTATCTACATAATAAAATCTTCTCATGAAACCCATGAAGCAAGTACAACAAAATACATTTTATTATATTTGTCTCCTTCTTTTCATAATTACATAGTCAACATGAAGACTCGACCTAGTTACATTTTACAACACGTGAGAGCAGGGAAAATACAAGAATAAATTCACTTTTCTTATTTA
>CM076572.1:37598291-37704246 GCA_034641835.2 Pinus albicaulis | reverse complement strand
CAACAACATTAGACTCATCATCCCTGAAATTTCTTGACCTCTTGAAAGGTTGCCCATTTCCACTACGATCATAGAGAGCCTTCCTTTTTCCCTTGAACCCATTGTTCCTTTGATTGTCATTACCCCTGGAGTTGTTGTTGTCATCATCCCTGGGAGAGTCCCTTCTATTAGGGCACTCTCTTACATAGTGACCAAACTTGTTATAGGTTTAACATCTTCCCTTCCTACCTTTGGGCCCTGCTCTTCCATGGTTTTGATTTCTCGGACCACCATTGTTCCTCTTCTTTGCATGAGCGGTGAAGGCAGTAGGGTCACCTCGATTTCCATTAGAGGGATGATCTCTCTCCATCATTCTTGTCTCCTCTTGAGTGCATCTCATCAATATTTCATTAAAATCAAGAATCACATTATTATTAAGAATAGTGGTATTGAACACATACCAATCACGGGGGAGACCTCCAAGTGCAATGAGAACCATCTCTCGATCAACTATTTCTTCTCCAATAGCTAGGAGATTGTTCATGATTTCAGTGAGCCTCATAAAATAGGATTAAATGGATTCATCCTTGCCCTTCTTGATATTCTTCAATTGATTCTTGAAGAAAAGAACTTGATTAGCATTGCTAGCCCTGAACATGCTAATCAGCTTATCATACATCTCTTTAAATGTGCTCAGCTAAGAAATGTAAGCAACCAAGTGCTTATGAATAGAATCTCGGATAATCATCTTTGCTTTGATTTCCCCTTTTCTATACTTCGTCTTTGTGGCAGCAGGTGCATTTGATGGAGGCTCATGGATCTTCCCTTGCACATAGTCCACGACATCTTGATCTTCTAATGCCAAATCCAAGGACATCTTCCATGCATGATAATCAGACTTATCAGTCAATTTATCATCGGACTTGAAACCCTTGTAGGTTGAGGAGGCCATTGGTCCTTGATAGGATTTCTTCTTCGGTGATTGCTTTTCACACTAGCTTGGGCTTTGTCTTCACCTTAGCTCTGAAACCATGTTAAATTTAGATAGACATGGAATGTTCTATGCGTAATGCAAATTTACTTCAATCTTTCTTAGGCCCGATTCAATTTAGCAATCACATAAACATGAAGGTAAAATGTTGATAGAACACAATAATAGATCAACAGAAGACAAGCCAATAATATAGATCATATTTACAATTCTTCTTGTCCAGCAAAGATATAGGATAGTGTGTGTTACGGCAATCAACAAGATGCATCAACCAGCAAAGTCTTTCTCAACATCAGATCAACCAACCCTCCAAGTGTCACACACAGCCCTCAAAGAGGGCTCATAAAAATTCAACACTGGTCAACAGAAAGTCAGCGTAGAAAAGTCAATGCTGCAGATTTAGGGATTCAGCGAACTTGCTCCTTTTTCCTCGATTTTTGTGCCCAGCAATACGGCCTTCAAAAATCGGATTTTCTGCAAAGTTTGGAGGTCAAAACATCAAGGGTTGACCACGGTCAATGTTGGTCAACGCACAGCAAACAACCCTAAAACCAGTCTGCAGATTTACCCAGCTTTAGCTCTGCACATGTCAAGGAAAGAGGCCTCCAGAGGCTGATCGAACCAATCATATCACAAGAGAGAATGTGTGATGAGTTGATGAGTAAATGATCTCCAAGTCTCTCCAATTTATATCCATCAATGAGGGTCTGTGACACATCTATTAGGCTTGTGAGCCTACATTACAAATCTGGTTGACCTTGCACATGTGTGGAAAATAAAATCAAAATATATGTTCTGCTCATCCAAACAAGATGATCCTTAGATCAATCTTGCACCTCTCTGAAAGAGGAATCCAACAAAAATATGTTCATCATCATATGAGCAGTGCAACATGGAGTTTGGACCTAGTTGCCCAAAATTAACAAAAAGGAAGTACACAACCAACATTGAGAGAGAAAAAAGGATTTTAGGCTCACATGACTCAAACCAATTAGTATTCAGGGCAATGGATAGGACAAACAATGCCATTTAGTCATAAGGCTGAGTTATATTTTGCCTTGAAACATACCTTATGAACCATACAACGTGATTGGCTGCAGAATGTGGATCCCCATCGAACATTGGCATATTCTTCATGCACTCCGATGTGGGATACTGCGGGATCACTATCATATCTATGGAGCAAATATAGGTGGTCAACATGTTGTTGGGCCTTTAATGACATGGGTGTCGCCAGGGTGAAAGAAATGCCTCAAAAAATGCTTTCTTCACCCTACAAGAATTGACTTTAAAGATCAATGAAGAACTAGGGCTTTGTTCTTCCAATGGAGTCGCCAAGAATGATATATTGATATTGTCGTATGGGGAGCAAGACACACGTCTCGTATCCCTGACAATGAAGCAAAAATGTTACCGCTCAAACTAGCTGGGATCCTATGGAGCAACTACTAGGTCAAAGGGCAACAATGGAACAATAGACCACTGTCACCTCAGTTAAGGCTCCCTGCTCTTTACAGACTTTCCCCGATGGGAGGAGACCTGATATAAGGGGAATCACTAGACGAATGGATCAATAAGAGGATAATGAGTGATTCCCAAGGCCTATTCACAAGAGAGGCTCAATTAAATAGCTTGCTTTCTTTGAAAGCAAGGTGATATGCTCTCTAGGAAGGGCAAAGAGGATTCTTGACGCTAGGGTTTAGGAATATATCTTGTCAAGAGGTTTCCTAGGCCTGAAAATCCTTATGGAGTATTGGCCTTATGTGATCTTTGTGGAATTAGAGTTGTGAAGTTGCGGGACCACAAAGAACCAAGTGGACCCAGAACTAGGTCAACGATATGGAGTTGATCATCCAAGAAGAGGCTTGACATAATTGTGGAGGAGAAGAGGATCAAAGGGCAAATTTTCTTTTAAAGATTGAATACAATGATCCCATGAGGGCACTAGCCAAGGGAAACCTAGGGCAAGAAATGGTTCTTGAGCTAGGGTTTCCTATATCTCAAGATCCCATCGTCAGAATTTCTTGAAATTTGGAGGGCCTCTAGAGGAAACCCTAGCACAGTTATGGATAAGAGATCGAAGTCTTATGATGGCTACAATTGGATAAATCTGATGCCCTAGGCAACCTATGGAGGCTAGGCCTAGAAAGAGAAGTTAAAAGTGATCACTAATGGAAGAATCAGTGCCTTACCCTTTCGGAGAGATGGACTCAAGGAGAATGTATTGTTTGGAAAAGATTTACCCAATCAAGGAAGCCTTCAAGCAACTTTGCACAGCATTAGGGTGTGAGTGCAGCTATTTGAGATCTTTATACTTCGATATACAATGATAGATGACTTTTCGGAGATTAATCAACATAGTTTATCCCCTAGGAAATTCTTTCATTATACAAGATACATGTGATGATGCAATGTTTCACAAGACCAAAATTTCCACAATTTCGCATATAGTAGCAGTAATTTTCATATCTTTATAGGGAAAACCCCAACAACATACATGAAAGCTTAAACAAGACTAAACATGCAAAATAGATCACTTACATGTAATGAGATGCCAATGATGAAGCTCCAAGACAAGAGAAATCCAAACATTAAAATACATCCATGAAATCCAAACTCGTCCTCCAAAAGGGAATGTGAAATTCTCAAGTAGCTACTAAACCCAAATCCAAGTGATCATGAGAGAATGAAGCACCTCTAATCTATTTATACAATCTCTAATGAGTTTGATTTCCCTAATTTGACCTAATTGAGCCCCAAATAATAAAATAATGTGCAATAATAACATCCCTTGATGACAAGCCCACCAAGATAGCTCGATAACATAAGAATAAGCCTCTCAAGGGGGTAGAATGATCAATAAAATGAGTCATTGGGCCTTTGAGGAGGCCTAATGAAGTCCAGAGTGTGCAATGATGCAAGAATGGACCTCAAACATAGTGGACAAGGGGTTGGCCCCTTGTTTTCCAAGCAAATCACTGTGGTGCTCCCAAGTGGGCGTGGGGGCACAAGGACATCCTCATGGGTCTCCAAGAGAATCGAAAATCACTGTAAACCATCTGCAAGGGCTAGTATGATGACATAAGGCCTCCCTTTGTCTCCTGCAAAGAGACATGTCCTCATTTGGACCCTGGAAGATGTGTATGGTGCAAGTGTGGAGCCGATTGGGCACGGTGAACCAGATGCATCATCCTCATCCAAAAGGTGGAACACAAGCAATCAATGAATGGTGTTGGGGATCCATGAAGTACTCTCTATTATGGTGGAGGCCCATGGCTCTCAACACTCACCCTACAAGTGCCAATGTGTCCCTCTAGAAGGCTAGGACCCCGTATAGAGAGACCAAGCCCCAAATGGAGACCCGTCTGCAATCCTGCATAAGATCCAATGTGTCCCCTTGCCCTCCAATACAACAAATCAATAGAATAATCAAGTAAAAGAGCTTACAAGTCATGGAACCAATGGGGCACTATTGAAAAGTGTAACTAGGTTCGGTATTCATAATGACTAGTTATTATGAATTTATGTAATGAAGAAGACAAAGATAATAGAATGTATTTTGTAATGCTTGCTTCATGGGTTTCATGAACAAGGAGTTTTTATTATAGGTCAAAGGCTTCTTCTTGATGTCTTTAGGGATTTGTCATATTGTCATAAATATATAATTTATGAGTCATGCATATGAAGTGTTGTTACACTTGTAAAGACGATCATTGATGTAATTTGTATACTCCAAGACCTTGTCAAAACACTCCAAGGAAGTCAGCTCAATTATGTTGGATAGATCCCTTGATGAAGTCGGCCTACAAGCAAGAAGTCACGTCGGCCTAAAGAATGGGAGATAGTCCCTATATATAGCCAGGATTGCGGCCTCATAATCATCCATCTGATTCGGATCAGCTCTAAAATAAAAAGCGCGAGATAGAGTATACTGTGATGCGTAAGGAAGAGGCCATCCAAGGAAGTAAGGAGATCAGTCAGTGAAGGAATTAAGGGACACACATCTCTGTTTAAGGTCGGTTATATCTCAGGAAGACCGAGACCTAGTATAGTCTACAATAAGTGTGAAGTTCAGGTCTGTATCACAGTGCATGAAGAAGAAGGTAATACAGCAAGCAAAAGATCTATGATTAGGTCAAGAAAGGAGGTATGCTATCAACGGAATAAAGTCTTATCATATCTCTGTTTTGGTCTACAAGTTTACCTCGCATATCTTAGAGAGGCCGAAGGTAATCTCTATAAAAAGGAGGACTACAACAGTATGGAGAAAAGGCTTTGTCTTGAGATTCAAAGATATCGAAAGGATACTGGAAAAAGGTTGAGAAGAAGACTCCAGGAGGCTGAGGATAAGATCTAACGAAGTCAAGAAGAAACACACAGTCAAGGGTTGTTAGACTAGGGACCGAATTTCCTAGTGTTGGTGCAGAACAGTGCCGAAAAGGAGATCAACATAAGGAGCCAAGAAAGAGCAGTGACAAGGGTCTTGGAGGCATACTGGTGTCAAGGGTTTGTGTCATGGTCATGGTACTTGTCAATTGAAGATTTAGAAGAAGAACTACTTTCGGGTTTTCCTCTCCAAGAGGGAGAGGTTTTGCCACTGGCTTGAAGAGCCAAAATTTTGTGTCTCTTGTGTTTTGATAATTGACTTGATGAAAGACATAATAAGCTAATGAAGACATGATCTAAGTATAACACAAACAGTTATCAAGTAAGAGAATTGAATTAAACTATGCCCTACCAAATTCTCAACATGGTATCAGAGCTAAGGTGTTGAAGAGAAGAAAGGGCTATTTGACAAGAAGACTCTCAAGTACCAAGAGATCAAGGATCGGTTCTATAGGAGACAACAAAGCAAAAGTCAGAGATCTGCATTCAATTCTAAAGAGGTAGTTTGCAGAAATTGGAAAGCCATCTCAAGAAGATCAAGGATACCGTATAGAAGCCATCACTATCAATAACTATTTGGTGTTAAAATCAAATCAACATTGTTGGAGTCATCATCAAGCCATCATCATGAACAAGGAAGCTGATAGAAGAAGAAAAGGATCTACTCAAGGAAGTATATTTATGACTTCATCTAAATCTGTCAAAATGTCTTTTTGCTAAGAAAGCAACAAAATGGTTGGGGTTTCAAACTTTCTTGCATGGAAGAAAAGGACAGATCTAAAACTTCTTAAGAATGAAGTCATGAACTACATCAAAAGGTCATCAACTAGATCTTCAAAAGAAGATGCTCAAGCTCATGCCAAATACATGAAGGGAGACATAAGAGCCCAGAGGATTCTTATATAATCCATAAAGGACTCTCTCATCCCCTTTGTATCAAAATATAATATTCAAAGGAAATATATGACAAATTGGTGGAGTTGTTCTCGGTGAGTACTGTTGGGGAAGTAATATCTTTAAGACAATAACTATACACGAGAGGAGGGAATAACTTCATAATATATGAAGATATTCGAAATACAAGACCAATTGCAGGAATTAGGAGAAGAAATGTATGATAGAGAAATAACTACAGTGGTGCTGAATGCTCTGCCATAGGGATGGGAAAACTTCACTTCAAGCATTCATGCGAAAGAAGAAGCAACACCATTCCAGGATCTGTGGTCTCTATGAGAATTAAAAGATACAAGGTTAAAAGCTAAATTGTATATAGGATCAAATGAAGAGAATCAAGCCTATGCTGCCATGTCAAGGAGAAAGGGAAAATTCAGTAAGGTTGGTCCTCAAGAAGAAAAGAAGAAACATGGATAAGATACGATGTTATGAAACATTGTCCCAAATCTAATGAGGACAAGAGGAAAAAGGAAGAAGCCCATATTGTCGAAAAAATGGAAGAACCAGATTCAAGGAAGCCTAAGAAAGAAGACGTGAAAAATCTCTATTATGATTGAGATCATCTTCCTCTTTAAGAGGTATCTATCAGGTTATAAAATAGTATGTTAGGAAGCATGGTATATTAGATAATTGCATTACTCCAGGATTGGAATCATGATGGAAGCATTAAAGGAGGAGCACTCATTGTAGGAGGATGTTTGTAACACATATGTGACATCTATACTATAAGTGGCTCCTAGAAACATCATTGAAAACAACATTTATAGAAGGAAATCATCAAGATCAAAGGTCATCATTCAATAATCAATAAGGAAATAAGTGTTGACATTTTCTAATGGAATCCCCTTTGGATTCACTAATTAGAAAGAAAGCAAAATGGTTTCTTCAAGAATTCTAACTTGCAGAATTCTAGGATTAGAATATGATGACATGTTGATGAAGCAAGACAAGAGAATGAAACTCTTTCATTCTAAAGAAACTTGTTGCAAGATGACTCAAAAGAAAAAGAATGATGTACATGTATCTATATGCAAACACTGGATGCTATGAAGTCACGTCATGTGGTTGCAGGTAGTACACTTCTATCTTTAGAAGTATGATCAAAATAGAATGCAGAAACTCTTCCGATGCACGAGTTGCAAAAAGGCATGATCTACACTAGATGAAATCAACATAATATGTCCTCATATGGAATATGAGGTGATTATACAAGGAACTGAACAATGGAAGTTCCTGGGAATGAAATAAAATTGTGTGGAGAAAGAGAGAAAAAGGAAGAGATCGCGAAAAAGTGCAACCATGAAAAGAGGCAGTCAAGACTCAACATCTAAGGAAGCCAAGAAGGCTTGACTAGAAAATCTCCAAGGAAGATATGTAGACTCTGATAAGAAGTCTGAAAAAGATGAAGACCCTTGGCAATACATATATTTTGGAGATGTGTCAACATATGTGAAGGATATCGATGCCTACAAGAAGGATGTCATGGTGAAAGATCATCACTGAGGTAACGTTTGATTTAAGTATTCATAGGTAACGTTTGATTTAAGTATTCATATTTATAATTGAATAACGTTTGATGAGCCTGTACAAGGCTGCCAAATGGAAGTAGATGTCTTCCACGAATTGATAACCATATGGCAGGATGAAAGATCCTTGAAAGATATATGGCTCAAAAGAAAGCAGCATAACATGAAGCTAGACCAGATCAGAAGATTGATGGATCACATTCTAATAGAAGACATGGTTCTTGGATGAAAGTAATGGATGATTTGTTCCCTAAGAATAGATCCCAAAGTTGAAGGCTCCTCAATTCAAGACATCAACGAAAGGAGTCCTTCATGAGCAGCTGGATGTTTTCATCATTGTTGTTGCAGGTCCCTGATTAAGAGGGAGCCTGATAATAAGTTTCTTACTTGGAAGAAACTCTATGATCCTAAGCCAAGAAGAAAGATTAGGCGCATTCTTTACATTCCTCTGTGGAATATGTCCTCCCTAGTTAAGAGGGAGAAATAGACACATCATTATGGTCTTCACCTAGAAGACAGAATGCGGGAGTGGGTAATCATTTGGCATCCGATACATTTTGAGAATGTGATAAGACGTTCTGATAAGAGTAATTGTGAAAGGATGGATATTCTTTGAGGATTAGCTATCCTGATAAGAATAATCCTTTGAGGTCATACTCAGTGAACACCTGGGTGGAGTATGTACCTTGGAGACAATGATAAAGTTGTCTATAATCATTGGTCTCACCAGCATCGTAGCTCTTCAGAGATGGAGATATTAGTCAAGGCCTTGCACTGTGACAATGTTGGATAATATGATGCTATAACAGATGGATTACCAATCAAAATTCTTCTTATGAGATTCTCCAGATTGAAAGTGACCATGTACCATTATGAATACCTCCCTAGTTAAGAGGGAATGTTGAAAAGTGTAACTAGGTTCGCTCTTCATAATGACTAGTAATTATGAATATATGTAATGAAGAAGACAAAGATAATAAAATGTATTTTGTAATGCTTGCTTCATGGGTTCCACGGGCAAGGAGTTTTTATTGTAAGTCAAAGACTTCTTCTTGATGTCTTTAGGGATTTGTCATCTTGTCATAAATATATAATTTAGAGTCATGTATATGAAGTGTTGTTACATTTGTAAAGACAATCATTCATGTAATTTGTATACTCCAAGACCTTGTCAATAAGCTCCAAGTCGGCTCAATTATGTTGGATAGATCCCTTGATGAAGTCGGCCTACAAGCAAGAACTCATGTCGGCTTAGAGAATGGGAGATAGTCCCTATATATAGTTAGGATTGCGGCCTCATAATCATCCATCTGATTTAGATCATCTTTAAAATAGAAAGTGCAAGATAGAGTCTATTGTGATGCGTAAGGAAGAGTCTATCCAACGAAGTAAGGAGATCAGTCAGCGAAGGATTTGCGGGACACACATCTCTGTTTAAGGTCTGTTATATCTCAGGAAGATCGAGACCTAGTATAGTCTACAATAGGTGCGAAATTTAGGTTTGTATCACAGTGCGTGAAGAAGAAGGTAATACAACAAGCAAAATATCTATGATTAGGTCAAGAAAGGAGGTATGTTATCAAAGGAATAAAGTCTTATCATATCTTTGTTTTGGTCTACAAGTTTACCTCGCATATCTCAGAGAGTCTGAAGGTAATCTCTGTAAAAAGAAGGACTACAACAGTATGGAGAAAAGGCTCAGTCTTGAGCTTCAAAGATTTCGAAAGGATATTAGAAGAAGGCTGAGAAAAAGACTCCAGGAAGTTGAGGATAAGATCTAAGGAAGCCGAGAAGAAACACACAGTCAAGGGTTCTTAGACTAGAGATCGAATTTCCTAGTGTTGGTGCAGAACAATGCAAAAAATGATATCAACATAAGGAGCCAAGAAAGAGCAGTGGCAAGGGTCTTGGAGGCATACTGGTGTCAAGGGTCTGTGTCATGGTCATGGTACTGGTCAATTGAAGATCTAGAAGAAGAATTACTTTCGGGTTTTCCTCTCCAAGAGGGAGAGGTTTTGACCTTGGCTTGAAGAGCCAAAATTTTGTGTCTCTTGTGTTTTGATAATTGACTTGATGAAAGACATAATAAGCTAATGAAGACAAGATCTACGTATAAAAAGTATAACACAAGCAATTATCGAGCAATAGAATTGAATTAAACTATGCCCTACCAAATTCTCAACATGGTATCAGAGTTAAGGTGTTGAAGACAAGAAAGGGCTATTTGACAAGTAGACACTCAAGTACCAAGAGATCAAGGATCAGTTCTCTAGGAGACAACAAAGAAAACGTCAGAGATCTACATTCAGTTCTAAAGAGGTAGTTTGCAAAAATTGGAAAGCCATCTCAAGAAGATCAAGGACACCATATAGAAGCCATCACCATCAATAACTATGTGGTGTTAAAATCAAATCAACATTGTTGGAGTCACCATCAAGCCATCATCATCAACAAGGAAGATGATAGAAGAAGAAAAGCATCTACTCAAGTAAGTATATTTATGACTTCATCTAAATCTGTCAAAATGTCTTTTTGCTAAGAAAGCAATTGTGAAAAATCTACTGCAGTGTCATGGTTTATTTCTCCTACTTGATTTAAATTATTACAAGTTATTTCCAGAATTTAGATTCAGAAAATACCAAAATAAACACAACTACAATCTACACATGCACATCATTTACTAAATAATACGCTCATCAAACAAAGTGACACATGGATTTTTGGACATAAGTCCCCGAAAAAACCCAAAGCGGGAAAAACGGTGCAACAGATATGAGGGTTTATTTTATTAAGTAGATTCTGAGTACAGTGAATCTAGGTTCCAGATCTGGAAATCCCGACAGTGAATAAAAGAAATCAAATCTACAGCTAACCTATAGATCTAGGACAAAATATCTGACTAATCCACACCCTCAAATGGGATTTACAAGACTCAGCCTGGATCTGGCCCTAGAAACCCCAGCGCTCCCCCTGAAGCCCCAGCGTCAGCCCTGCTAGCCTCTGAATGCCACTGCGCTGCCCAGGGAGGGACTGTGTAACCCCTGAGAGGGTGATGCAGGCCTTACGCTGGCCCTCGAGACCCTCTGCGTAATTTCTGAAGCCCTCTGGAGCCTCTACGTTCTCCTGCGTAGCGGCTGCACAGCACCTGCGTAGCTGCTGCTCTAATTCTCTACGTTGTCCTTGTTGCTACTCCTCTGCCTCTTACTGACTCTTGGCTCTAGGATCAGATCACCCCCTTAGCCAATACTACCCCTCGCTGCATAAAATTCTTCTGGAAATTCTTAGCAAACCCTGCCCTAGAATTCTAAATCTATTTCTCAGCTCTGCCTCTGTGTGTGTGTCTCCAATTGACCCTCAAGCCTTTCTCTTATACTTTTCGTTGATCCCTTCAACAGCCGAGATTAAAACATTCATCAACGGCTGAGATTAAAAGACTACTTGATCCGTGTCTTTTAGAACATTTCAACACGTGTTAATTTTTTCACTTTAATTATTTAATTTTCCTAACTTTAGACTTAGGAAATACATTAAAATAATTAATCATTTGAATAACTTGAACACCAACTGAAATTTCTCAAAACAATTTATGGGTTTTGGAGTTCAAGTGTGTTCTAGCCCCTCCACAAAATTTCAGGGCTAGAGCACACCCGATGGTACACCAACTATACAAAATATCAACACTCCCTCTTAGCACGGAGTGTGCTCTAGCAAGTGTGCTCTAGTAATGCATTCACACCCTGCACTACAAGATTTTGAAGTTGGATTCTATGTTGTTGATGCTTGGCCTACTGCCCTCCATCCACTGCACTGCTGCTCTCTGTACTGTTGCCCATGCCACTGCCACTGACACTGCCACATCTGTACTGCAGCTCCCTCTCAAATTGCTACATCATGCTGCCCATAGCACTGCCACTGCTAACTGTTGCACTACAACTCAGTTGCTGAGAAGTAAGCAACTGAAAGACTTTTGCCCAACTATTTGACAGATAATTCAGGTTGCCTTCCATCACTGAAGCTCCTTGGATGTTGATTTACATTGTCCTCCTGGAGGCACTGTCATGCTGCAACACTGCACTGCGTGAGACAGCCTCTCTGCGCTGTTGAAGTCCCATCAGCGCCTTTGCATTGCTGCCTTCACGCTACTGCTGCCTCTGCATTACGCTGCTCCCTCTTCAGCTCTACATCTCCCTCTTCCGCTTCAATGTGACCTTCTGCAACCATCTCCTGACTCATCCCGCTACCATCTTAAGGCTCCCGTAGCTCGTATGTGATCTAAGAGTAAGGCTGACACAAGGATCCCGCCATTGTCTGTAGATGCTCTACAAATCCATGTCACCCCAGCTCTTCTCTCGAGGTGCATGAACACTCATGGCTGCATCATCATCAAAGTCATCATCTTTGTTGCTGCAGCCTTGGAATCAGAGGATCCTTTGTCCTTCTTCTTAGGAAAAGTGTTGGCGAAGTGCCCAAGATCGCCACAGTTAAAGCACTGGACCTTGGAAAGGTCCTTCTTCTTCTTCCCTTGCTGCTTCCTTTCCCATGATGCAAGGGTTGCATCATCCTCCTCCTCTTTTACTTTGGTTTTTCTGCTTCCACTACTGATATTTTGCTGCTTAGTGATCCACCTGATCTCCTCTTGGTGGAGGATAGCCCACATGTCACTCCAAGATGGTAACGTTGCCCTTCCCAAATGCTCTGGACAAACGTTTCCCAATCTTCCGAGACTGCATTCAGAGCAGTCCTCACTAAGAGCCCCTCATCTAGAGTAGCACCAATGACAACCAGCTGATCTCGGACAGCTTGAAGTTTGAAGAGGAATGGATCTATCTCTTCACCCTTCATCATTTGGAACAACCGCATCTGGTTCTCCAGAATTATTCTTTGGACGAAGCCTCCTTGGTACATCGTGTCCAAGGCTACCCACATATCATTTGTTGTAGTCTTTCCAGCAATATGAGGAATAACGTGGTCCTAATCAAATGCTTAGTCCATATTTGATTTTCTTCATACTTCTTCAGGGGATCTGCATCGGTTGGTACAACAAGAACCTTCTCTACATAATCTTTGAGACCATATTCATCCAAAACAGAAAGGATTCTAGCCCTCCAGATAACATAGTTGGACATGTCATCCAATCTATCTTGATCCCTCAGTCCATAATGAGCCATCTTGCTCATATCTGACAAAAACAGTACTTCTTCTCCCTCTGAATCTGGGTTTCTTGGTGACTAGAAACCCTCTAGTAACTGCTTCTACAGAAGACTGATTTCCCTCCTGGAAATCTTTCACCCAAACAAAATCAGACGGCACTCTCTGATCCTCCTGATCGAATCTCAGATCTGTTTGGCTAAGAAATTGTCTTCCTCCGGCCTTTGTTGACTTAGCTAGGCACAATTCTGCACCTGTAGAATCTCCACCACACTAGCACTGCTGAAGATCTGAAGCATTGCTTCCCGATCTTGGCAAACCTTTTCTGCAACTAAAGAAATGACTAGACTACATCTTACTGACTGGCCCAACATAGCCTCAGAGCTGCTCAAAAGTGGACTGTGTAACCCCAGACTGGGTGATGCAGTCTTTACGCTGGCTTGGGAAGGCTCTGTGTAAGCCTAATGGCCTTCTGCAGCTTCAACGCTGTCCTTTTCTGCATCTACGTTCTTTTGTTGTCAAGTTGCCCTTTTCAGATCTGCTGCTTCTTCTGCCACCCTGCAGAAAAATATTTCTTCAGCTGATTGCTGGAGATTCAGCTTGATCTGCTATTGCTCTGATACCATGTGAAAAATCTACTGTTGTATCATGGTTTATTTCTCCTACTTGATTTAAATTATTACAAGTTATTTCCAGAATTTAGATTCAGAAAATACCAAAATAAACACAACTACAGTCTACACATGCAGATCATTTACTGAATAATATGCTCATCCAACAAAGTGACACATGGATTTTTGGACATAAGTCCCAAAATCATCCAGCAGATATGACGGTTTATTTTATTAAGTAGATTCAGAGTACAGTAAATCTGGGTTCCAGATCTGGAAATCCAGATAGAGAATAAAAGAAATCAAATCTGCAGCTAACATGTAGATCTAGGACCAAATATCTGACTGATCCACACCCTCAAATGGGATTTACAAGACTCATCCCGGATCTGGCCCTAGAAACCCCAGCACTGCCCCTGAAGCCCCAGCGTCAGCCCTGCTAGCCTTAGAATGCCACTGCGCTACCCAAAGAGGGACTGTGTAACCCCTGAGAGGGTGACGCAGGCCTTACATTGGCCCTGGAGACCCTCTGCGTAATTTCTAAAGCCCTCGGGAGCCTCTGCGATGTCCTGCGTAGCGGCTGTGCAGCACCTGCGTAGCTACTGCTCTTCTTCTCTGCGTTGTCCTTGTTGCTGCTACTCTGCCTCTTACTGACTCTTAGCTCTGGGATCAGATCATCCCCTTAGCCAATACTACCCCTCACTGTAAAAAATTCCTCCGAAAATTCTTAGCAAACCCTGCCCTAGAATTCCAGAGCTATTTCTCAACTCTGCCT
Source organism: Pinus albicaulis (assembly GCA_034641835.2). Taxonomy (NCBI): domain Eukaryota; kingdom Viridiplantae; phylum Streptophyta; class Pinopsida; order Pinales; family Pinaceae; genus Pinus; species Pinus albicaulis. The sequence continues at coordinate 37,689,876 of CM076572.1, read as the reverse complement.
TTGTGTGTGTGTCTCCAACTGACCCTCAAGCCTTTCTCTTATACTTTTCATTGAACCCTTCAACGGTAGAGATTAAAACATTCATCAATGGCAGAGATTAAAAGACTGCTTGATCCATGTCTTTTAGAACATTTAAGCACATGTGTTAATTAATTCACTTTAATTATTTAATTTTCCTAAGTTCAGACTTAGGAAATACATTAAAATAATTAATTATTTGAATAACTTGAACACCAACTGAAATTTCTCGAAACAATTCTGGGTTTTGGAGTTCAAGTGTGTTCTAGCCCCTCCACAAAATTCCAGGGCTAGAGCACACATGATGCTACACCAACTATACAAAATCTCAACAGCAACAAATTGGTTAGAGTTTCCAACTTTTTTGCATGCAAGAAAAGGACAGATCCAAATCTTAATAAGAATGAAGTCATGAACTATGTCAAAAGGTCATCAACTAGACCTTCAAAAGAAAATGCTCAAGCTCATGCCAAATACATGAAGGAAGGCATAAGAGCCTAGAGGATTCTTATATAATCCATAAAGGACTCTCTCATCCCCTATGTATCAAAATATAATCTTCAAAAGAAATATATGACAAATTAGTGGAGTTGTTCTCGGTGAGTACTATTGGGGAAGTAATATCTCTAAGACAAGAACTATACACGAGGGGAGGGAATAACTTCATACTTTATGAAGATTTCCAAAATACAAGACCAATTGCAATTTGGAGGAATTAGGAGAAGAAATGTCTGATAGAGAAATAATTACAGTGGTGCAGAATGCTCTGCCAAAGGGATGGGAAAACTTCACTTTGAGCATTTATAGGAAGAAAGAAGCAACACCATTCCAGGATCTATGGTCTGTATGAGAATTAAAAGAGACAAGGTTAAAAGCTAAAGTGTATATAGGATCAAATGAAGAGAATCAAGCCTATGCTGCCATGTCAAGGAGAAAGGGAAGATTCGGTAAGGTTGGTCCTCAAAAAGAAAAGAAGAAACATGGATAAGATACGATGCTATGAAATATTGTCCCAAATCTAATGAGGACAAGAGGAAAAAGGAAGAAGCCCATATCGTTGGAAAAATGGAAGAGCCAAATTCAAAGAAGCCTAAGAAAGAAGAAGTGAAAGATCTCTATTATGATTGAGATCATCTTCCTCTTTAAGAGGTATCTATCAGGTTGTAAAATAGTATGTTAGGAAGCATGGTATATTAGATAAATGCATCACTCCACGATTGGCATCATGATGGAAGCGTTAAAGGAGGAGCACTTGTTGTAGGAGGATGTTTGTAACACATATGTGACATCTATACTATAAGTGGCTCTTGGAAACCTCACTGAAAACAACATTTATGGAAGGCAGTCATCAAGATCAAAGGTCATCATTCAATAATCAATAAGGAAATAAGTGCTGACACTTTCTAATGGAATCCTCTTTGGATTCACTGATTAGAAAGAAAGCAAAAAGGTTTCTTCGAGAAATCTAATATGCAGAATTGTAGGATTAGAATATGATGACATGTTGATGAAGCAAGACAAGAGAATGAAACTCTTTCATTCTAAAGAAACCTGTTGCAAGATAACTCAAAAGAAAAAAATGAGGTACATGTATATATACGCCGACACTGGATGCTATGAAGTCATGTCATGTGGTTGTAGGTAGTATACTTCTATCTTTAGAAGTATGATCAAAAGAGAAAGCAGAAACTCTTATGATGCACAGGTTGCCAAAAGGCATGATCTACACTAGACGAAATCAACATAATATGTCCCCATATGTAATATGAGGCGATTATACAAGGAAAGAACAATGGAAGTTCTTGGGAATGAAATAAAATTGTATGGAGAAAGAGAGAAGAAGGAAGAGATCGCGAAAAAGTGCAATCATGAAAAGAGGCAGTCAAAATCCAAGGAAGCCAAGAAGACTTGACTAGAAGATCTCCTGGGAAGATATGTAGACTCTGATAAGAAGTCCAGAAAAGATGAAGACCCTTGGCAATATATATCTTTTGGAGATGTGTCAACATATATGAAGGGTGTCGATGCCTACAAGAAGGATGTCATGGTGAAAGATCATCACTGAGGTAACTTTTGATTTAAGTATTCGTATTTATAATTGAATAACATCTGATGAGCTTATGTAGGGCTGCCAAATGGAAGTAGATGTCTTCCACAAGTTGATAACCATATGGCAGGATGAAAGATCCTTGGAAGATATATGATTCGAAAGAAAGCAGCATAACATGAAGCTAGACTAGATGAGAAGATTGATGGATCACTTTTTGATAGAAGACATGGCTCTTGGATGAAAGTGATGGATGATCTGTGCCCTAAGAAGAGATCCCAAAGTTGAAGGCTCCTCAATTCATGACATCAACAAAAGGACTCCTTCATGAGCAACTAGATGTTTTCATCATTGTTGCTATAGGTCCCTCTTTAAGAGGGAGCCTGATAATAAGTTTCTTACTTGGAAGTAAGTCTATGATTCCTAAGCCAAGAAGAAAGATTAGGTGCATTCTTTATATTCCTCTGTGGAATATGTCCTCCCTAGTTAAGAGGGATAAATAGACACATCATTCTGGGCTTCACTTGGATGACAGAATGTGGGATTGGATAATCATCTGGCATCCGATACATTTTGAGAATGTGACAAGACGTTTCGATAAGAGTAGTCGTGAAAGGATGGATATTCTTTAAGGATTAGCTATCCCGATAAGAATAGTCCTTTAAGGTCAAACTCAATGAACACTGGGTGGAGTATGTATCTTGGAGACAATGATAAAGGTGTCTATAATCATTGGTCTCACCAGCATTGTAGCTCTTGAGAGATGGAGTTGTTAAGCAAGGCTTCGCACTGTGACAATGTTGGATAATATGATTCTATAACAGATGGATTACCGATCAACATTATTCTTATGAGATTCTTCAAATTGAAAGTGACCATGTACCATTATGAATACTTCCTAGTTAAGAGGGAGTGTTGAAAAGTGTAACTAGGTACGGTCTTCAAAATGACTAGTAATTATGAATTTATGTAATGAAGACAAAGATAATAAAATGTATTTTGTAATGCTTGCTTCATGGGTTTCACGAGCAAGGAGTTTTTATTATAGGTCAAAGACTTCTTCTTGATGTCTTCAGGGATTTTTCATCTTGTCATAAATATATAATTTAGAGTCATGTATACAAAGTGTTGTTACACTTGTAAAGACAATCATTGATGTAATTTGTATACTCCAAGACCTTGTCAAAACGCTCTAAGGAATTCGGCTCAATTATGTTGGATAGATCCCTTGACGAAATCGGCCTACAAGCAAGAAGTCCTGTCGGCCTAAAGAATGGGAGATAGTCCCTATATATAGCCAAGACTGCGGCCTCATAATCATCCATCTGATTCGGATCATCTCTGAAATAGAAAGTGCGAGATAGAGTCTATTGTGATGCATAAGGAAGAGGTTATCCAGCGAAGAAAGGAGATCAATCAATGAAGGAATTAAGGGACACACATCTCTGTTTAAGGTCTATTATATCTTAGGAAGACCGAGACCTAGTATAGTCTGCAATAGGTGCGAAGTTCAGGCCTGTATCACGGTTCGTGAAGAAGAGGGTAATCCAGCAAGCAAAAGATCTATGATTAGGTCAAGAAAGGAGGTATGTTATCAGAGGAATAAAGTCTTATCATATCTATGTTTTGGTCTACAAGTTTACCTCGCATATCTCTGAGAGGCCGAAGGTAATCTCTGTAAAACGGAGGACTGCAACAGTAAGGACAAAAGGCTCGGTCTTGAGCTTCAAAGATATCGAAAGGATACTGGACGAAGGTTGAGAAGAAGACTCCAGGAATCTAACGATAAGATCTAAGGAAGTCGAGAAGAAACACAAGTCAAGGGTTGTTAGACTAGGGACCAAATTTCCTAGTGTTGGTGCAGAACGGTGCTGAAAAGGAGAACAACTTAAGAATCCAAGAAAGAGCAATGACAAGGGTCTTGAAGGCATAATGGTGTCAAGGGTTTTTGTCATGGTCATGGTACTTGTCAATTGAAGATCTAGAAGAAGAATTACTTTCGGGTTTTCCTCTATGTCTCTTATGTTTTGATAATTGAGTTGATGAAAGACATAATAAGCTAATGAAGACAAGATCTAAGTATAATGAGTATAACACAAGCAGTTATCAAGTAAGAGAATTGAATTAAACTATGCCCTACCAAATTCTCAGTGGGCACTTCACGGTGGCATGCCCTTCCATAGTGGGGGCTTTGACATGTACAAGTGTCTCCAAGCTCAATAAGGGGATTAACCAAGGACCCTATTAGATGGTTTCAACCTTTAAAGGGGGTGACATGTCCATGGTACATCCATCAAGTGGTAGGTGGCAAATGATATAGTGATGGAAAGCAGTGGGGATCAGGGGAAAGCTTCAGGCCACATGCCATGGTAAAAGTGTAGCTATAATAAGGGAAGCCCACACCTGGGTATATGAGTGTAGGAGGGAGAAAATTGTGGTACATGAGTTACCCCGACCTTTGTTTTTCCACCCTTCTTCACATGCCTTTGGCCTTTGATTGATTTTTCTTCATAACTGCTCGAGGTTCCAAGGGATGGCAGCATGATGTGTATGATGAAGCAGTAGGTACCCCCTTTTGAGGTGGGGCATTTCATTGCCCACCAAGGGTTGGGACAATCATGGGTTCTTTAATGATGGAGGGGGGCTCATCTAAGACCCATAGGAACCAAGGTGATGGCCATAAATATGGGGTGGAGCTCATGTTTGGCTTTTGCCCACGTGCTAAATTTGTTTGTCCCGACCATCTTTTGCATTTTGTGGTACATTTCCTATTAAGTGGCAAATTATGCTTTTTTCTTTTCTTTTTAGTTGTATCAACCTCGGAGGCATCGTTCTAGGCCTGACCCAAGTTGTCGACAAAGGGAGGAGGAGCCTAACCTTACGTGGACCCAATGGACATATGTGGACCCGGATGGGAAAAGAGATGAATGGGGCTAAAATGAGTGGAAGGGAGTGATGTATATGGTGTTGGAAAGCGGGACGATGCAACCAAAATCGAGATTTCCCATGTAGTGCCAACCCTAAAGCTAGTGGCCAATAAAGGAGATCCCATGGGACTAGGATACAAGGCTAACCACCAAATCGTGCAGAGGAGACAAGAGTACAGACCTAGCCCACTCTTTCCACCAAATCCCCTCACCAATCCATGCCCAAAAGTGTCCACGATAAGTAAGGAAAATTACTCAACTATACCAATGAATAGTCATACCTTCAGGGTCGGGAGGCCCACCTTCAAACATACGATCATAATAGATGGGCGAGGGACCAATTGGCTGACTCAGGTGGCGGAGATAATGGCACATTGAGCTATATTGTGGCTGCAAGGGGCTATTGGCTGTCGGCTAAGGACCATATAGGAGAAAAAAATTCTCCTATGCATACTACCCACAAGTGGTGGGTAACAAAGCCATTTTGACACTTCATCGAGAAGTAGTCATATTTACAGCCATTGATCTCTGAATTGCGTGACAATTGTGAAGGAGATGAGTATGAGTTAATTTCGAGCAGCAGATTCATGAGGACATGTTGCCACTACATGTGAGAGTGTCCTTTTGTTAGACTTTCTTTACTTGTTGAAAGCGAACGACTCTGTGAGTGAGTTTTTTGTAGGAGAACGTCTCTTTGTAGGAGAGACAGTGCCACTTGAGGAGAGAGTCCCTTTCTTGTATTGACAAAGATTGTATGTACTCATTATCTCGATGTTGAGATAAATAAAGAGGTCACCCCAAGATTGAAGTAGGGCCTAGAGACATAGTCCACACTGGACAAACTTCGTTATCATATGGTTATCATCTTGTTTCTTTTGCTTGTGCGTACTTCTCCATAGGTTTATGTTGAGTATGGGATGCTTGTTTTATATTGTCAAGTTCGTCTAATTTAACTGTGCATACCAAAACATGGAAGAAATAAGACATTTTTAAAAGACCCAATATTTTTTAAATCTTGCAAAGTGTCAGTGACGATAAATTTTCAAATCAATAAATTCGGCATGCTTCTGCACCAAAGAATCTTGGTCCTACTGCTCTGACATATCTCAAAAATTTGGTCCTACAGATGTACCAGTAAAAACTCAGATATGTTGCCCTGAGATGCCCAAATATTCGACCTTTGATTTGTCTTTGCTTTTCCTTAGATTCGTCGAACACTTAGCCTCTGAATCGTCTTGTTCTTTGCCTCAGAAGGTCTGAATTGCTTGAATAGAAGAGATCTGAAATGGTGCTCTTAGGAGGAGGTTGAGTGCCCTATAAATAAAATTTTGTCTGGCCGAATGGGTGCCACTTGATTGGAGCCGACTTAACTAGGAGGCGGGTCGACTTTGCTTGTTTGGAGCCAAAAATTCATTTTTTCTCTTTTGAAAAGGACATGAAGAACATGCCTTAAAAAATTCTCTTTTGACTATAGCATGAAGAACATGCTTTATATTTATCATTAAAAATACATCAAGGGCTAAAATATTATGTGTAAATTTGTAGGCACTGTGAGCCTTGTGAGCTACATTTGTGGCCTCTGAATCTTACTATGACATCTTAAATTGAATCTTTGTGATATGTGTTTATCTATGCAAATTCCTTCAGTACATCCCTGAGCTTTGACCTCACTCAAGCAGGGTCGAGGATCCTTCAAGTTATTTCTATCTTCTTGCTATCCTAGGTCACATAGTTTATGAAGAAAAAATTTTGAACCAAAGGCACCTATTGTTCCATGGAATCCTTGCGTCCTGAGATATTCTATCACTTTGAAAAAGTATGAAGTCTAAGGTGGGTTCTAAGCAATCCTAAAAGATCGAGTTCATTATTTTTTGAATTGAACCTCAAGTTTGAACCCTTGATGGCATTCAAATCGTACCTATTCAGCATTCGAGGGGATCAAAATCTACATGCAGAAGCCTGAAATTCTATATGATTGTTTTATCCAAGACTATCTAATTTGAAGTGTACCATCACTTGAAGTTTGATCCAAATCAAGGTTACAAATTACTATCCTTTCATGTTATCTAAAGTCAACAGAGGACAAGATATGAATTTTGGGTTGTTGATCTTGAAAGATCGACCTAGTATTTAATACTTGTCTAAAAGGAGCATGTCATTAAAATGCAATAAAGTCGACCTGATTCACTTGGTACGTATTATTTAATATGTGTGATGCAAAGAAGCCTATGACTTCTTTCTATGTATTGATGCGAGATTGTGGGACTGACCTTGTTTTTATGGCAGTGATGAAAAAAAAATGATGACAATGACCTTGTCTCTATAGTGTTGACAATGATATTCAAGACAGAAATATAGATATCTATATGGCAGAGTAACCTTGATATGACAGTATGATGATGGTAAGTGACAATGCCTCTATGATAGTTGTAATGATACCTGTCATATACAATGACCTTGTGACATGATGAATGGTATTCAATTTGGTATAGTTATGTAACCCTATGTATGGCTATGATCTTAATGACTATAGGAAATTTCTATCAATAACAAAAGAGATAATGTCTCTTGATATCTCTATAAGTAGAGGTATTATCTCCTACCTTAAATGATAGAAGTATATAGCTCAATGTTGCACGAAATGCCCTCCCCCCAAGGATCCAAACTAGGAACCGCATCCCGTATGGATCCGTGAGGGATCCGCGGTTCATAAATCTAGAATCGTGGATCAGGTCGGCAAAAATTGTTCCTAGAAATTCGGAACCGTGTCGACCTAATCCGCAATTCCGGATTTCTAAATTGCAGATCTGTCGGCATAACCACCTCGGATCTGTTGAAAAGTGTAACTAGGATCGGTCTTCATATTGACAATGTAATTATGTATTTATGTAAAGAAGACAGATAATAAAATGTATTTTTGTATACTTGCTTCATGGGTTTCATGAGCAAGATTTTATTATAGGTCAATAGATTTCTTCTTGATGTTTATTAGGGTTTGTCTTCTGTTTATAAGTGTAATTGAGAGTCATATATATGAAGTGTCTAGTCTGAGGAATGTGCTCCAAGACCTTGTGAAGAATGGCTCAAAACAGCCCTCACTCCACGCTAGAAGATAAGTTCCATATACTGTGATCTAGTCGACCTAGAATCAGTGATTAAAGTCTGCCTACATACTGGCTGTATGGTCGACCTAAAACAAAGATGATACCACTATAAATAGTGCTAGAGCTGCAGCTCATTTGAACAAGAAAAATCCACTTAAAAGTGCGGATTTCTGAGGACATGTACAGGGGTTTCAGTGCGGACTTTTTTGAGGTGATTACAAGCGTGAAGAAGCCTGAAAAAGTACGTACTCATCAATGATAAAGGTGCGGATTAATATGCAGTCAACCTGAGATGCATGCGAAGAAGCCTGAAGATAAAGTCTGTAATGTAATGTGGACTAAAAGACAAGGTCAAGCCTGATATATTCGGACCATAAAGGAGACAAGGAAAAGAGTGTGGATCACTGTAAAGGTATGCGGACCAGAATGAAGGAGCTACAGTCAAATGGAGTATGGTCAAATCTAAAATAAGGTTTGTTCTCTATAAGCATTCAGTTGTCATGCTATGTGAATGACTAGGTGGATGATCATACTGTGATGAAAAGTTTAAAGGCTATTACAGTATGGAAAAGGAGAAAGGTACATTCCTACTCACAGTTCATAAAAGAAAGGTTAGTATAGGTTGATGAAGAAAAGAAGGATCAGTGCAAAAAGAAGACTTAGAAGCAGTGACAAGGTCTTGGAGGCATTCATAGGTCAAGGGTCTAAGTCTTGGTCATGGTACTTGTCATTTGAAGATCTATAAGAAGAATTCCTTTCGGGTTTTCCTCTCCAAGAGGGAGAGGTTTTTCCCTAGCTCTAGGAGCCTAATTTTGTGTCTCGTGTATTTTGATAATTGACTTGATGAAAGACTAAATAAACTAAAGAAGAGAAGACATAAGTAACTTGAGTAAGCTCACAAGTAATTATCAAGAAGAGAATTTGAATTAATCACCAGCCCTCTAATTTCTCAATAGGATCCGTGGCGGATCGGGCACAGATCCCGAGTGTTTTCGATGCCCGATGGGCGATTCCACAGTGGCCAACCCAAAAATCTATTTTTTATTTATTTATTTTCTTTAACTTGAGTTGGGGTGGGTTTAGGTTGAGTTAAGGAAATAATAGATGGGGATAAAGCTCATTTCCTCACTCTCGTATTTTCGGAGAGCTTGAGAAGAGAGAAGAGAGGCTTCAGGAGAGCTTGGAGGAGTGAAGGAGGAGGAGGAGCTAGGAGCAGTGAAGGAGGAGGAGCTTGGAGTAAAGAAGGGCTTCCATCTACAAGAGCTAAAGAGGTAAGTGCAAACCCTAAACTCCCTCATTTTTCTGTCATTGTTGTTTGTATTTTTTTCTCCTCCCTCTCCTACTCTTTCCCGTTCTTTCTTCTTGCTCATTTCATTGTAGGTTGTCCATCTATATTCATATACCAAAATGGTGTTATTTTGGCTTCTATGTATCATTCCACTTTTGGTTTTCATGATGGCAAAGGGTAGTAGGAATAGAAGGGAAGAAGAATAAGAGGATATTAGTCCCCATATGAGTGACCCAATGTATGATGAGGAGGAAGGGTTTGAAGAGGAAGGGGATGAAGAGGATATTAAAATGCTAGAGGGGAAAGCTGCATTGAGACCCTTGTAGAACTGTGACCAAACTTGAAGGGGAAAAGGTGGTGGAAGCTACAAGTTTTTGTGCCCTAATGGTTGTCATGGAGGAAAATCATATACTGGTTCATAAACCTGTGTGAAGAGGCATCTTTGTGGGGTGTTGAAAAGTGATGACAGAAAGGGTGTTGTGGGGATAGCAATTTTCCCTAAGGTTTCAACTAAACAAAGAAGAAAATACATCCAAATAGAGGAGGTTGCACAACAGAAAAACAAGAAACAAAAAACTCATTTTGAATGAAGTGCAACCTCTAGATTTGGTAGCTCATCTCCTCATGGTACTTCTACAACCTTTGGAAGTAGAAAAACAATAGGGAATTTCCTTAATGTTGTTGGGAGGGATCATGTGGATGGAAAGATAATATGGTTTCTTTGTGCTTGCGATGTACCATTCAATGTGCTTCACTCTCCATATTGGCATGATATGGTTATGGCCATCAATGAAGCCCTAAAAGGATACAAGAGCCCCAACTATGAGAAAGCTAGAATAATGTTATTAGAAAGAGAAAAAACAAAGGTTCAAAGAGCTTTGACATGTTTTACAAATGAGTGGGTGGATTGTGGGGTATCCATTGTATCAGATGAGTGGGCAAATGTTAGAAACCAACATTTGATAATTGTTCTTGATGTTTCTGCTAGTGGTGCAGTGTTTATTACATGTCATGACTCCTCCATCAGTGCAACTTCCCAAGACACTGCAGATCTTCTATTGCAATCAATCAAAGATGTTGGTCCTAATAATGTGGTTCAAGTGATCACTGGTAATGCAACAAATTACAAGGCAACAGGAAAAAATATTGAGCATACTCATCCACACATCTTTTGGTTTGGGTGCCTGGTGCACACATTGAACCTTTTGATGCATGATATTGTGAAGCATAAAGAATGTGGATGGATTAAAGAGCTTTACAAGAGAGGGAAGCAACTCATTAAATTTATCACAGGGCATACAAGGGTAAACTAAATTTATGGCACTTACTCCAAGTTGCAGTTGCTTAAACTTGCAAAAACAAGATTTGCGAGTTATTGCCTCACCTTTAGGCGAGTAGTGAAGGTAAGACAAGCTTTAAATAATATGGTGACCTCTGAATCATGGGATGATATTAACACTGATAGAGATGGTGCTAATGTAGCCAAGGACGCTATTCTTAGTAGTTACTTTTGGTCAATGTAGCCAAGGACGCTATTCTTAGTAGTTACTTTTGGTCACAGATTAAATACGTTTTGCAATTCACCAAACCACTTTATTACATGATCAAGTTTGCAGATTCAGATCAGCCAATAATTGGGGAGGTGTATGAGCAAATGGATAGCATGTTGGGGCAGATTAAAGACACTGTTGAGCCTAAAGATATCACCTTGTAAAATTATATTCATGCAGAGGTGGAAAAACGATGGGATATGCTAAACATTTCATTGCATGCCTTAGCATATGTTCTGACACCTAAATACTATCATCCATCATGGCGTTCAACACCACCACCTAGGGGGGCAGGAGAAAACCACATCTAGATCCATAGGTTCTATCTGGCTATATGAAAGCATTGGATAAATTAGTCCCTGATGAGGAGGAGTTTGCCATGCTACGGAAACATTTGAGCAACTATACGCTTAGCATTGTTCCATTTGGGAGCATGCATGCAATTAGAGATCGAGAGAATTTATCTTCTCTCGAGTGGTGGAACATGCATGGAGGTGCTACTCCACTTCTACAAACTTTGGCATTGCGGGTGCTATCACAGGTGGTAAACACTTCTTTTGCAAAGAGGTGTAGGAGCTCTTATTCTTTCATCCACAGGGTTAAAGGAACAAGTTAAATTTAGACCGGGCAGAGAGCTTGGTTTATTTTCACTACAACTTGCAATTGTTGTCCCATTACTATGACAATGCAAAGACTAATAAAGACCTTAAGGTTTGGGACAAATATCCAGAGGAGCCCAATTTGGAGGATGGAGTGTTGTGATTAGAACCATTGGAGGACGCTCTTATCCAGGATGATGATGATCAAGTAGTTGAGATGCCACCCCCATTCAGTCCCTTGGTTCCCAAGTTCCATGCTTCAACACCAACAGTGGGGGCTTCATCTTCATCAATTCCACTACCACAACTTCCAGAGCCACCATATTCTCCATTGCCACCACGTGGAGGCTCACATCTTGTTCGTGGTGGAAGGAGTGATTAGTAGATATATTCACAGTTTACTACTTTTGTCATACATTAGACTTGTAGTCTTGTTGTGAATTTGAACTTTTTTGTCTTACTCTTCCTAGTTCAGTGTGTACTTGAGTCTTGGTGGTGGCCAAGTGGCCTATTTTGTAAACATTATTATTTGAATTTTGGACATGACTCAAGTTGACAGTTGCTCACTTGTTAGATAAGTTACTTGAATGTTTGATGATTTTATCTTCTAAATGTTTTATGTTTTATGATATGCTTAAAAATTTGATGTATGTTTGTAATTGCTATAATCTAGATGGTTGATGCTCGAATAATTAATCATTGATGTACAAGGGAATCATGGATGCCATATCTATCTTGATTTATGTAAAAATATGCATGCTTTCATATCTTCTACAACTAATTTGGTATTTTGGATGTTTTTCTTAGAATATAAATGCAAAACAATATAAATGTATATATAGTAGACGCTTCCAAGATGCTTCACTTCCTAGATTTTTGGGAAATGATGCTTCTGAGTCCTCGCTTCGTGCAACATTGATACAGCTTTTACATCAAATGATTACTTGCCATGAATTTTGCAAAGAAGCTCTTGAAAAAGAAGCCATGGAAAGGTGTGACTACCAAAACAAAAAAACAAAAAAAACAAAAAAATTAAGTCACATGCAGATTAGAATATATATGCCCTAGTCCTAGATGGTTAAACGTATTGCTAAATCTCTGCTACTGTTCAATGACAAGAAGGGTCTCTTGATTTTAAAAGGTTGGAAATCCTATCATATCAAAAAGGACTAAAGAAGGAAGCCGAGGAAAGAAGTAATCCTAGATAGAAATGATAGCATGATGCAAGAAGGCGATGACATGCAAAAATAATGATTGTAAACCTTAAGAATATTTCACTTTTAAGGATTGTAAACCTAAAAAGTCATTAGGGTTTGAAGTTATAACCCTAGTTGTTCAAATTGCAAACCCTAGCCAATAATTGTTGACCCTACCACAATATAAAGGGAAATGAAAATCTTAGGCTTATGAATTGATTGCTAAAACATCAGACGTCTTGATGTTATGATTGATTTGCAGGTTCGAATCAAGAGGGCTAAAGATCAAGAGGAAGTTATCTTAATCGGAAAAAGATAAGTACCTTGGGCTTGTTAATGATATGGATATGTCGATGATGTGGACTCCTTATTAATGTGGACTCATTGATGATATTGATGACGATGATGTTGACTTGATGTTGATGTGGACTCCTTATTGATGATGAAGTGGACTCCTTGTTGTGGTCTCCTTGATGATGATATGGATTGGACTCTTTGAGTGAATTTTTCAATGATGATATGGACTCCTTGATAATATAGATCATATGAACTTTTTGATATGGACCAGGTCAACTTGTTGATGATGAAATGGTGATGATATGTTATGAAACTAGCTCCAAAAATAGAAGAAAAAAGAGATCAACGCTTTAGAAATAAGCCACTTCGAGGGGGCAACCTCCTTTACATTACATAAATGAACAATTCTTGGATGATACAAATGACAAAACCTCCTTCGATATATAGGAGTCCATGGGGTCACAATATAATCCTAGCCGACCTAACAATAATAATATAAGGGCACAATAATAACAATCTGGGGGCTACAGGGGTCCAACAATAACAATAAGGGGGTTAGACTAACAACAATAAGGGACTACACTAGTAATGTAGGGACCTAACATGCCCCTCTCCTTCAAAAAAGTGTTGTCCTCAACGCTTGAGTAACTCTGGATGCTTCTGTATAAAATTCTCATCCTCCCATGTAGAATCTTCAGTGGGCAAGTTCTTCCACTTGATGAGATACTCTAAAATTGATCGATTTTGTAGCTGTCGAGTTCTTGTTTTCGTGACTACTTTAGGTTCCAACATGATTTTTCCTTCCTCATCAAGTTCTGGCAATATTGTTTGAACTGAAAGTTTGTCACCTATAACCTTCTTTAAGCATGAAACATGAAAAACTGGATGCACTCGCAAAGAAGCAGGAAGCTCCAATTTGTATACCATAGTACCAATCTTTTGCAACACCTTGTAAGGACCATAATACTTTGGCGATAATTTATTATCCTTCTTAGCTTGCATGAGGAACATTTGTTTGTATGGTTGTAGCCGTAAAAATACCTAGTCTCCTACATCAAAATTTCTCTCGCTGTAATGTTGATCTGCCTATTGTTTCATTCAATTTTGTGCCAAATTTAGGTTATCCTTTAAGATTTGGAGAACTTGTTGTTGATGCTCAATGTGATATTCCACTGCTTGAACCTTAGAATTTTCTCTTAAATATGATATGATGGATGGTGGAAGATATCCATAAAGTGCCATAAATGGGGTCATTTTTGCTGCAGTATGGAAGAAAGTGTTATACCACCATTCAGCCAGAAGTAACCACTTGACCCATTGTCTTTGTTTATCAGATACAAAACAACGAAGATATCCTTCCAAACATTTGTTCACTATCTCAGCTTGACCATCAGATTGAGGATTATAAGATGAGCTATGAGATAGTTGAGTACCCAAACAAGAAAATAATTCCGTCCAAAAATTTCTAGTAAAAATGGGATCTTTGTCGCTTACAATAATCTTTGGGTTTCCATGTAGCTTTTGAATTGTTTCCATAAATGCAGTAGCAACTATACTTGATTTAAATGGATGAGATAATGCACAATAGTGTGCATACTTGGTAATTCTATCAACTACCACCATGATGACAATCTTTCCTTCGGACTAAGGTAAACTTGAGATAAAATCCATTGAAATCTCCTCCCAGCGTTGACTTGGAATGGATAAAGGCTATAGAAGACCTGGGTCTTTATTGTCTCAACTTCATTTTGCTGGCAAACCAAACATTCTGCCACAAACTTTTGAATATCAGATTTAAGGCCATCCCAAAAAAATTCTTTCTTCACCCTGTGGTAAGTTTTTAAAAATCCTGAGTGTCCTCCTAAAGGAGAAGTGTGCAATTCCAAAAGAATATTTTGGTTTAGTTGGGAATTCTTACAAAGATATAAGCGATCTTTGTACCATAAGGAATCATTTTTCCAACTAAATGTATCAGATGTACTAGGATCTTGCTGCAACTTTTGAATGAGTGTCCATACATCTTTGTCCTTCTTCCATTCATCTCTTGCTTCGGTTATCCAATACGGTTGGATAATAGAAATGGCACAAAGCAATGCTTCCACCTCTTCATTCTTTCTTGAGAGTGCATCTGCAACAACATTAAGCTTTCCTTTTTTGTAGATTATTTCAAAGTCATAACCCAACATCTTTGTGACCCATTTTTGCTGCTCTTCTGAAGATAGTCTTTTCTCCAAAAAGTGTTTAAGACTATCATGATCAGTTTTTACCTTGAAGTGTCTTCCCATTAGGTAAGTTCTCCATTTCTTTAGTGCATGCAGTATTGCTAACATTTCCTTCTCATAAATAGGTTTCTGAAAATACTTTCCTTTGATTGGACGACTTTCAAAAGCAATGGGTCTTCCTTCCTGCATTAAAACTGCACCAATTCCATTTCCTGAGGCATCACATTCCACAATAAAGGTTTTTGTGAAGTCTGGCGTAGCTAAGACCGGTGCTAGGCACATTGCCTCTTTAAGATGTTCAAAGGCCTTGGTTGCTTTAGGAGTCCATGAAAATGCATCTTTCTTCAATAATGTTGTTAGAGGTGCTGCTATTCTCCCATAATTCTTAACAAACTTGCGATAATACCCTGTTATCCTGAGAAATCCTCGCAACTGCTTTATGGTCGTGGGGAATTTCCATTCCTTAATAGCTTTAATTTTGTTAGGGTCTACTTTAACACCCTCGTGAGATATAATATGACCCAGATATTCCACCTCTTGTACTCCAAAGAAACATTTGGATGTTTTTGCATATAATTGTTTCTCCTGCAATAGTTTGAGCACCCTGTCAACATGTTCAACATGATCCTTCCAAGACCTGCTGTAGATTAGTATCTCATCAAAAAATACTAGCACAAATTTTCTAAGGAAGGGTTTGAAAATGGAATTCATCAACCCTTGAAATGTAGAAGGTGCATTGGTAAGGCCAAAAGGCATGACCAAAAATTCATAATGATCCTCATGAGTTCGAAATGATGTTTTCGGAATATCTTCAGTCTTCATTCTAATTTGATGATATCCTGAACGAAGATCCAACTTGGTAAAATAAATTGCTCCATGTAATTCATCCAATAATTCATCAATCACCGGAATGGGAAATTTATCTTTAATGGTGAGCTTATTGAGCTCCCTATAATCCAGACACATTCGCCATGATCCATCCTTCTTGTGTACCAATACTACGGGAGCAGAGAAAGAACTTTGACTAGGTTGAATTATACCCGCCTCTAACATTTCTGCAATCATACGTTCAATTTCGCTCTTTTGGAAGTAAGTATATCTATAAGGCCTGATGTTTGGAGGAACACTTCCTGGAATCAAATGAATAGCATGATCGTGATCATGAATAGGTGGGAGTCCTTTGGGAGTTTCAAACACCTTGGAATGATTGTCCAAGACTTGTTGGAGATCTGCAGAAATAGATGATTTTGATGTTGGAACTTCTAGTGAGCATAATTGTGCAATTACGCCTCGCTGTTCTTTCTTTAGAAGCTTTGTCATGACATTAAAGCTTATTATCCTTCCTGGCTTCCCCGCAATACCCCGTAATTCGACTTCCTTTCCTTCTGAAAAAAAATTCAAGAAAAGTTCTTGAAAATTAAAAGCTACCGTCCCCAAAGATTGTAACCATTGTGCTCCTAGTACAACATCAACACCTCCCATAGGAATGGAAAGCATTGGACTATTCAATACATATTCCCCCATGGTTAGCTTGATATTATGGCATTTTCTAGAGCAATTTATAGTTCCTCCATTTGCAACCATCACTTGACATTCTGGTGCTGGGTATAGGAAACAATTCAATTCCTTGGCTACCTTACAATAAATAAAATTATGGGTGCTACCTGAATCAATCAACACTATTACCTTTTTCTTCTTGATATGTCCTTCTATCTTGAGAGTTTGAGGAGTGGTAATTCCTGCCAATGCATTACACGATATGGCCGGACTCATTTCTTCCTCTTCTAGGGCTGGTTCTTGGTGTATATCCTCTTCTTGTTCATTTTCTTCTTCCTCTTCACAATCTATGTAAAATAATTTCTTCTCAGCACACTTATGACCTTTAGTGTATTTGCTATCACAACTGTAGCAAAGCCCTTTTGCTCTTTTTTCTTCCAATTGTTGTGGTGCCAACCTTGTAGGTTGTGGAAATCTAGGCGTAGCAACACTTCCTTCTTTATAGAATTGAGTGGTAGGCTTCCTTGTTGCCATAATTTTACATTCAACTTTTCTTGCCAACCTGAATACCTTCTCCAATGAATCAGGTTCCAAAACACGAACTTCATGTTGGATGTTATCCTTTAGAGTGCCTATGAAGAGATCAATCCTGTGTTCCTCTGGAATATCAGTTACCCTTATATTCAATTTTTGGAAGTCCTCAATGTGCTGCCCCACTAAACCCTTTTGTTTGAGATTTATCAATTGGCTAAAGAAGGTGTTGCTCTTTGTATCCTCTTAATGTGCTATCATTTCCTCCGTAAAAATTGACCAAGTGACAATTTTTTTACGGGAGCAAAGCCATCGATACCATACAAATGTATTTTGTTCTAAATATAAAGTTGCAATGCATACCTTTTGTGTGTTTTGCACATTATTGAGATCAAAATATTGCTCCATCTGTAGTATCCATGTTATGGGATCCTTGCCATCAAACTTCCTCATAATGATCTTTGGAATATGGTGGGTCTTCCATCCAACATTCGAGTTTATGAAATCACGATTAACATTTATTTTTCTCTCATCATGAGTTTCCTCTACTATCTTTTCGCCATTAGGAATCATTTCTTGTATCAACTTTGTCAAACCTTCCATTTTTTCTTCCATACCATCCATCTTAGCTTCCACGCCTTTCAAACCATCCATATTAGCTTCCACACCTTTCTTCAAACCATCCATCTTAGCTTCCACACCTTTCTTCAAAACTTCCATTTTATTTTTTGTTGCTCTTTGCGAGAGAGAAATTTGGTGCACTTGCTCTTGTAATTTTGATATATCATGCTGCACTTCTTCATCTTCATGAGTCATAGT
The DNA here is from genome assembly GCA_034641835.2 of Pinus albicaulis. Taxonomy (NCBI): domain Eukaryota; kingdom Viridiplantae; phylum Streptophyta; class Pinopsida; order Pinales; family Pinaceae; genus Pinus; species Pinus albicaulis. The sequence goes on along the minus strand of CM076572.1, from coordinate 37,671,781 downwards.
AGAGTATTCTGAGGGCTTGATGGGTGTTGAATTCTTTTTAGGGGGCATTTGAGAACCCAATATTGATATCTATGCTTCAATATGCCCTTGGAATCACTTCAAACTGATTTTTCAAAAAAGACTTATGCAATTTGAAAAAAAATACACACATTTTTCTTACTTTTGAGGAGCTCGATATTGAAACTGAATTATCTCTGTGATTGTGGATCTTCAATATCTAAATTTTGGTCCTATAGTAGCCCTTTGAATCTTCTTTCGAATGCCACAGGACTGACCTAACTTGGATGCTTCAAGGCCAAGTTATGCCCAATCTCCCACAATGACCTAATTATGCACTGGTTCAGTAGAGCGAACTTGTACGGCGTACCACATGTCAATGTTTCCTCCTTCGGCTCTAAAATTGATACACAGGAAACTACAGTCTGTGTACTTTCCGACACTTTTTACAAAATTCCAATTTGATGCTCCGAGAGAGAGTTAGGACGATTTTCCCAAGGTCACCTCTTTTAAATGAAATTTGGGACCCTGCACAAACCCTAACTTCCACAGATCATATTTCCGAAAATATTGCGAACCAAGATCTGAAATTTTTACACGAAGTTCCTCAGGATTTCGACTTCGCGTGATAAAAAATTTAGCTTCTGAACCTTCGTAGAAAAAAAATTTATAGTGAAAATGTCACGATGACCTGTTTGGAGCAACAAAACCCTAGAATCCAAAGCTCTAATACCAAATGTTATGAAACCAGGTCCAAAAATAGAAGAAAAGAGAGATCAACGCCTTATAAATAAACCACTTCAAGGGGGCAACCTCCTTTAATTACATAAATGAACAATTCTAGGATGATACAAATGACAAAACCTCCTTCTATATATAGGAGTCCATGGGGTCACAATATAATCTTAGCCGACCTAACAATAATAATATAAGGGCACAATAATAACAATATAAGGGTTACAGGGATACAATAATAACAATATAAGGGTTACAGGGATACAACAATAACAATAAGGGGGTTAGACTAACAACAATAAGGGGCTACATTAGTAATCTAGGGACCTAACATGATATGGTCAACTTCTTGATGATGGCAGGGACTCCGTGATGATATTATGATGATGATTCCTTAACGATGTGGACTACTTGATGATGATGAAGATATGGACTCGTTAACGATGTAGACTACTTGATGATGATGATGATGATGATCTGAACTCAGTGATGATGTAGACTACTTGATGATTATGATGATATGGACTCAGTGATGATGTAGACTACTTAATGATGATGATGATGATATGGACTCGGTGATGATGTATACTACTTGATAATGATGAAGATATGGACTCAGTAATTGTTGAGAAATATAGGGGCAGCGAGTCTAGGTGATTTCTCCTATAATAATAACCGCTTGTAAATACTTTTTACTTTTCTTTATTAGGTGCTTATTTAGCTTGATTAATATTGTGTTTTCTTCATCAAACTGCTCCCACAACATAAAGAACAATGAGACAAAGGACACAAGATATAGGCGATCAACCAGGGCCAAAACCACTCCAATATTGAGAGGAAAACCCACAGAATTCTTCTTCTTATAGAATCTTCAATTAACGAATTCCAAGACCTAGACCCTTGACCAACAACCCCTCCAAGACCAAGTCAATGCTTCTTCTAGATGTACTTCTTCTTCTCCAAGTCAACTCTAGTCACACTTGTGCCACAGCTTCAAATTTCGGTCTTAACTCAGAATTTTGGCTAGCTATTGCAAACCTGTAATTTCGGCTTCTTCTGCAAAAACCCTAGGTCACACGTGTGGTTAGAATATGGACAGATTTGCCTCCTTTTGACTTCGCTTGACCTTGACTCCTTCTCTTGACAATTCGGCTTGTTACATAGACCTTCTTTGACCCAAAATTTGGCTCCTTTGAGTGACTGCAATTTTCTGCTTCTACTGTTGTAGGATGATGCCCTAATCTTTGCACATGTGGAGAAATTTTAGCCCAAAACAAATCGAAAATTATTTTGTCTTCTTTCTCCTTCCTTCGCTAGGTATGTTAAAATTGAACAACTAGGTCCAAACTCCATGTTGTGATGCTCAGATGAAGATACCAATATTTTTATTGGGTTCCTCTTTCGGAGAGGTGTAAGATCGATATAAAATTGATCTTAATCCGATGAGCAGAACATTTATTTTGAATTTATTATTTATAATAAATTAAATGTGCAGTTCGGCCTTAAGGTTTTACACCCCCAACAGATGTGTCACACACCTCAATGATGGATATAAATACAGTCAACGTTGGAGAGCATTTCACTCACTCACTCATCACACACATCTCCTCCTCTGATTGGATACGAGCATCTAAGAAGCAGTTCTCACGTGGGAAAAAAAGGACGAAGTTGCTGACGCTGAAAAAGGACGAAAATTTCTGCAGTTAGGGTTTCTAGGAAAGTTTGACCAGCATTGACTTTGGTCAACGCATGGTCCGAATTGGCTGAAATTTGGTGGAGAGTTTGATTTTTGAAGGCCGTACTCATTGGCACAGAAACCGAGGTCAAAATGTTGACTGAAGTTGGAGTTGCGTTGACTTTATTGCTGCTGCCCTGTGTTGGCTTTTTCTGGACTGCGTTGACTTTCTGGTGTTGACTTTGAGTTGACTGGGTGACTGGTTTGAGGACTATTGTGACACATTCTGGGTTGGCCGACCAAGAAGACTTTGCTGGTTGAAGCATCCTACTCACTGCTGTAACGCACCAACACATTCTTCTGTTTCTGGTTTGTCTTCTATAGATCCACTGGTATGTTCTATCAACATTTTACTTGACTGTTTATGTGATTGCTGTAATAAAAGTAAAGTTGCATCAAGCATAGAACATCTACATAAATTTTCATGGTATCAGAGCTGAGGTGAAGACAAGCCCTATTTGTAGCAATCACTAGAGAGGATAATGGGTTCCACAAGCTATAGCTTCAAGGAGGAAGACAAATTGACTGGGAAGGATGACTTCCATGCTTGGAAGATGATATTGGATCTCAAATTGGAAGACCAAGATGTCATGGACTATGTGCAGGGTAAAATCCAAGAACCTCCATCCACTGCAACTGCTGCTGCCAAAACAAAGTACAAGAAGGGGGAGATCAAAGCAAAGTTGATGATCAGGGAATCCATTCATAAAAGCCTGGTGGCCTACATCTCTGAGTTGGGCACATCCAAAGAGATGTATGATAAATTGATCCTCATGTTCAAGGCCAACAATGTGAATCAAGTACTATTCTTCAAGAATCAATTGAAGAATCTAAAGAAAGGCAGGGATGAGTCTGTTCAATCATACTTTCTGAAGCTGATTGAAATCAGGAACAATCTGCTGGCTATTGGGGAGACAATAGCTGATCGAGAGATGGTGCTCACCGCACTTGGAGGGCTCCCATCCGAATGGCAGGTGTTCAACACTACCATTCTAAACAATAATGTGATACCTGACTTTGACGAAGTACTGTCAAGATGCATTCAAGAAGAATCAAGAATGAAGGAATATGGAAATGGAGGAAATGTTGCATACGTTGCTCATTCTAGAAAGAAGAACTCTGGTGGTCCGAAGAATAAAGGAAAAGCAGGGGCCCAAGGAAAGAAGGGCAAGTGTTTCACTTGTCATAGGCTTGGTCACTATGCTAGAGAATGTCCTTTCAAGAAGGATTCTCTCGATAGTGATGACAACAACAACAACCGAAGGAATGGCAATCAAAGGAACAACAGGTTCAAGGGAAAAAGGAAGGCTTCCTCCGGCGGAAATGATCAACCTTTCAAAAGGTCAAGAAACTCCAGGTATGAGGAATCACATGTTGTTGATAAAAGAAATGAATACATTCTTGTATCTGCCCTCTCTTTTACATTCCCACCCGACACTATGGATGTCTGGTTGATAGATAGTGGTGCCTCAAGGCATATCACTGGGTTCAAGGAAGCACTTTCTGATATGATTGAGAAGGATACTAATTTGGAAATTATCCTTGGAGATAATGCCACATATCCCGTGAAAGGGACAGGGGCTGTGACCCTCCACTTGTCTCAAGGACAAGTCCTTCACTTGCAGGATGTACTCTACATACCAAATTTGAAGAAGAACCTTGTGTCTATATCAGCCATGGAAGACAAAGGTTTCAATGTGGCATTCACTGATGGAAAGGTGCTCATGTGGAAGAAGAGCTTTAAGGAAGCTATCTCGATTGGGTTTAGAGTTGATACACTCTACCAGGTTGGAGGAAGTCCGCTGGGAGCAATGACATGTGATACTATTCGACGGATTGAACTATGGCACCGAAGGTTTGGACACCTTCACTACAAAGCCCTTCCTGAAGCAAGGAAGGTGGTGAAAGGGATGCCCAAGTTTCCAAATAATCATGAAGGTGTATGTAAGGGTTGTGCTGAAAGAAAGCATACAAGGGGACCTTTCCCCTCTAGTGTCACAAAGACAACTGATATCTTGGAATTGATCCACTCTGATCTATCTGGTATGCTGCCTGTGACATCCTTGGGAGGATGTTCATATTATATGACGTTCATAGATGACTTCTCTTGCAAAACCTGGATATACTTCTTAAAGAAGAAGGATGAGGCTTTCATGTGGCTCCGTAAATTCAAAGCCTTGGTGGAAAATATGACAGAGAAAAAGATCAAGATTTTGAGATCTGATAATGGCACTGAATATGAGTCAAATGAGTTCAAGGACTTTTGCAGAGAAGCTGGCATTAAGAGGGAGACCACAACTGTCTATACTCCCGAACAAAATGGTGTTGTTGAACAAAAGAACCGGACCATTGTGGAAGCTGCCCATGCCATGCTATGTGACCAAGGTCTGCCGAAGTTTCTATGGGGAGAAGCTGCGAACACTGCCGTGTACATACAAAACCGATGCCCGCATTCTGCTCTAAAATCCAAAACTCCCAAAGAGGTTTTCTCTGGTAAGAAACCTGATGTCTCACACTTTAGAGTTTTTGGATGTACCGTCTACTTTCATGTGCCGAAAGAAAAGAGGAGCAAGTTGGATGCTTCTGGGAAGAAATGAATGTTTGTGGGCTATAGTGAAACCTCGAAGGCCTATAGAGTCTATGTGCCTAGTCAAAAGGAAGTGGAGATATGCCACGATGTCACCTTTGACAAAGATACTTCCCTGAGGAAAGTAGTCAATCTTCCGAGATATGAGGAAGAAAATGAAGCAAGGCCTGGAAATCAAGAGGAACCGAAGGATGAAACAATGCCTGATGTTGAAGGACCGATGGACCCGATTGATCCGCCTCCTTCACTAGGAAAGAGACCATCATGGCTCAGGGACACTCTTGAGGATGTTGAGGGACATGCTGCCCCAAGGGGGACATTCCGTGAAAGCAAGAAGCCGAATAGATACTAAGGGTATCTAGCAACCATGAGTACTATTGTACAATCCGAACTTGGATCCTTTGAGGAAGTCGTAAAGCATCAAGTCTGGAAGGATGGTATGCACGAAGAGTATGAGTCCATTATGAAGAATGATGTCTGGGATGTAGTTCCAAGACCAAAGGACAAAATAGTTGTCACCTCGAAATGGCTCTACAAGATCAAGCATGGATCTGATGGAAGTGTTGAAAGTTCAAGGCAAGATTCGTTGCCCGTGGCTTCTCTCAAAAGGAAGGCATAGATTATGATGACATATTTGCACCTGTGGCCCGATATACCACCATTCAATCTATTATAGCCCTTGCCGCTACGCAAGGATGGAGTCTTCATCAGATGGATGTGAAGACCGCATTTCTGCATGGTGCGATAAAGGAAGAGGTATATGCGGAGCAACCTTTGGGGTTCGAAGTGCAAGATCGAAACACCCATGTCTGCAGGTTGAAGAAGGCCCTCTATGGGTTGAAGCAAGCTCCTAGAGCTTGGTATGAGAGGATAGATAGCTACTTGATGAAGCTGGGCTTCACTCGAAGTAATGTTGATCTGAAACTTTACTTCAAGGTTGTCAAGGGAAAGCCTCTCATCCTGGTGCTGTATGTGGATGACCTCTTCCTGACAGGTGCTGACCCTCTCATTCATCAGTGCAAGAGGGAGCTCGCTGCTGAGTTCGAGATGAAGGACCTAGGACTGATGCATTACTTCCTAGGCCTAGAGGTCTGGCAGAGACCTGGCGAGATTTTCCTTTCTCAAGGAAAATACATTGTGAAGCTTCTGGAAAGATTTGGTATGGTGGACTGCAAGTTTGCGTCAACACCAATGGAACTCAACTTCAAGAAGTTGAGTGGCAGCGCTGCTGGGCCCGTATTGTCAAATCCTACTGAGTATCGTCAACTTGTAGGGGCCCTGATGTTCTTAGTGAACACCCGTCCAGATATATGTTTTGCAGTGAACACTTTAAGTCAACAGATGGTTGAACCTCATCACTTTCACTGGGTTGGTGCCAGGAATCTTCTGAGATACCTTCGGGGCACGATAAACCATGGGCTGAGATACACTGCCGGGAGCGTGACACTCCTTGGATATATTGATGTCGATTGGGCTGGCAGTGTGGTGGATCATAAGAGCACATCGAGATGCTGCTTCAATCTAGGCTCTACTCCGATCTCATGGATGAGCAGGAAGCAGAAGTCGGTGGCTTTGAGCACTACAGAGGCTGAATATATTGCAGCAAGTATGGCCTGTTGTGAAGCAGTTTGGTTGCGAAATCTCTTTAGTGAGCTGTTCGGACATGTGCTAGATACCACCGTGATACTCTGTGATAACCAGAGTGGGATTCGCTTGTCCGAGAATCCATTGTTCCACGATCGATCCAAGCATATTGATATCAGGTACCACTATATCCGAGATATGGTACAGCGAGGCGCCGTAAGGCTCGATCATATAGGAACTGATGAGTAGGTCGCGGATATTCTCACAAAGCCCCTAGGGAAGGTCAAGTTCCTAACCTTCCGTGAGAGTCTTGGTATCGTGGAACGACCCTATGATATGGGTCTTGTTGGATGATGAGCTCTGGGAGCTCTGAGGGGCATGGGGATAGCTTCTCGGAGCTATAAGCACTCACGGGGCTAGGCTTGCCGAACCTTGTGGTGCTTCTGCCCCACCGTTATGATGTTTGAGTTGGTTCACCTCTCATTATCTGTGCCTCGTATGCATCCTACCCATTGAGTTCAGGGCTCATGGGAAGTACCTCTCATTTGGCCAATGAGGTGGGAAAAGCTAGAGACTAGTAGCAAAGACTGATGGACGCATCAGAGATTGCCGTACTCTCTATCTAGGATGGCACGGTCCAACCACTTGATATGGGATCAAGTATGATGAGGATTGAGACCTCCAGCGACTTCGGGTCGGGTAAGCAACTTCGGGTTGGTATGAGACTTGTTAAAATTGGACAACGAGGTCCAAACTCCATGTTGTGATGCTCAGATTAAGAGGCTAATATTTTTGTTGGTTTCCTCTTTCGGAGAGGTGTAAAATCCATATAAAATATATCTTAATCCGATGAGCAGAACATTTATTTTGAATTTATTATTTATAATAAATTATATGTGCAGGTCGGCATTAATGTTTTGCACCCCCAGCAGATGTGTCACACACCTCAATGATGGATATAAATACAGTCAAAGTTGGAGAGCATTTCACTCATCTCATCTCATCACACCTTCTTCTCTTCTGATCTAGTACGAGCTCCTTGGAGGACAATTTCGGTTCACACGTGGGAAAAGAAGGACGAAGAGGTGTTGTTGCCATTGCCGGTGTTGTTGCCGTTGCCGCCGGTGTTGTTGCCGTTGTTGCCGTTGCTACCGGTGTTGTTGTCGTTGCTGTTGTTGTTGTCGTTGTTGTCGTTGCTGCTGTTGTTGCCGTTGTTGCCGGTGTTGCTGCCGTTGCTGCCGGTGTTGTTGCCGTTGCTGCCGTTGCTACCGGTGTTGTTGCCATTGCTGCCGTTGTTGCTGTTGTTGCCGGTGTTGTTGCCATTGTTGCCGTTGCTGCCAGTGTTGTTGCCGTTGTTGCCGGTGTTGCTGCCATTGTTGTCGTTGGGGCAACGTTGACTTTTCTGGGGTTGACTTTGAGTTGACCATGTGGCTGTTTTGAGGGTTGTTGTGACACATGCTGGGTTGGCTGACCAAGGAGACTTTGCTGGTTGAAGCATCCTGTTGACTGCCGTAACGCACCACCACATTTTTTCTGTTTCTGGTTTGTCTTCTATAGATCCACTGGTATGTTCTATCAGCATTTTACTTTATTGTTTATGTGATTGCTGTGGTGAAAAGTAAAGTTGCATCAAGCATAGAACATCTACATAATTTTACAAGACTCTTTGTGAGTCTGATAGAGGTTTCGGACCTCTGGGCTGAATCTGTCAGCCGGGGGATGATGTCTTTGTGACTGACCCACTTCTGTTCTGAAATAAAGAGGCCAGCAAAGCAAGTTACGGCGAGATGACGCATGATGTTTGTTTGCACAGGTGGATGGAGTTCTCCCTAGTTGAGAGGGAGTGTTAAAATTGGACAACTAGGTCCAAACTCCATGTTGTGATGCTCAGATGAAGATACCAATATTTTTATTGGGTTCCTCTTTCGGAGAGGTGTAAGATCAATATAAAATTGATCTTAATCAGATGAGCAGAACATTTATTTTGAATTTCTTATTTATAATAAATTATATGTGCAGGTCGGCCTTAAGGTTTTACACCCCTAGCAGATGTGTCACACACCTCAATAATGGATATAAATACAGTCAACATTGGAGAGCATTTCACTCACTCACTCATCACACACATCTCCTCTGATTGGATACGAGCATCTGAGAAGCAGTTCTCACATGGGAAAAAAGGACGAAGTTGCTGAAGCTGAAAAAGGATGAAAATTTCTACAGTTAGGGTTTCTAGGAAAGTTTGACCAGCGTTGACTTTAGTCAACGCATGGTCTGAATTGGCTGAAATTTGGTGGAGAGTTCGATTTTTGAAGGCCATACTCATTGGCACAGAAACCGAGGTCAAAAGGTTGACCGAAGTTGGAGTTGTGTTGACTTTATTGCTGCTGCCCTGCGTTGACTTTTTCTGGATTGTGTTGACTTTTCTGGACTGCGTTGACTTTGAGTTGACTGGGTGACTGATTTGAGGACTGTTGTGACACATTCTGGGTTGGCCGACCAAGAAGACTTTGCTGGTTGAAGCATCCTGCTGACTGCCGTAACGCACAAACACATTCTTCTGTTTCTGGTTTGTCTTCTATAGATCCACTGGTATGTTCTGTCAACATTTTACTTAACTGTTTATGTGATTGCTGTAATAAAAGTAAAGTTGCATCAAGCATAGAACATCTACATAAATTTACAATTAGGCTCCTTTCTTCTCCTTGATCGAACTCTTCTTGGTGTATGAGTGAATAATCCTTGAGTGAGGCCGAGTACACCTTTATATAGGCTCTTGTCCAAGCTACTAGGTCGACTTGTCATCATTCCTAGGTTGACATGTCCTTCTAGATAGGTCGATTGCTCCTTTGTAGGCCGACTTGATAATTAGCACTTGACAAGGTCTTGGAGGGTTATTTGACTTGACTTTGACTCAGATAATTTTTCTTTACAATATGTAACATGCCCAAATGGGTTTTTCATACATGACAATGACTCATAAGCCCTAGAAGCTCTCAATGGGAGCTTGACCTATAAAATAAATTTTCCTTAAGCATAAAACCCATGCCTCAAGAATGACAATGATAAATTTATTTTTCTCTTTACATTAAATACATAAAATCATGATTATATATGTCATTATGAAGACCGAACCTAGTTACATATTTCAATAGTAATAATTTAGACTCCATGATGATGATGATGAAGTGGACTTGTTCATGATGATAACTCCTTAATGATGATTCGAACTCTTTGATGATGATGTGGATTCCTTGATGACGTGGACTCCTTGATGATGATGTGATGAGATTGACTCGATCTGAGAAGGCTAAGATCAAGAGGAAGTTGACACACTCTCAAAAGATAGGTATTATCTTGATTGTTTCTATTGATTATTTCATTATGAGTCTCTTGGCTTGCTTGGTTGTTCTCATTCTTCCATAGCCTCCTAGTGAGGGTTGCAGGTACATAATGGAGACGGCCAAGGAGCGACAATCGTTGGAAATGATGAAAGAACAATATGACAAGAAGATTCGTGATAGACTCTGTACTCAGAGTGCGCAGACAAGATTAGCCTGATTGAAGCACATTTCCATGAAGAGGAATTCTATGTAAGAGAGAGTTGCTTTTGTAAAAGCATGAGCCTGGTGATAACTTTGGCACTATGGACTACGAGTCCATCAACATCTCCTTGATGAATGATTTGAAGAGGCTGCAAGACTTTGATGTTGACTTGATCTATCTACTGATGTTTGTTTTTGTTGAAGCCACTTATTATCTACTGGATTCGATTATGGTCTGTTAAATTCAATTATGGTTGTTGATACCTGCTTCTATGAGAAGCCATTTATTATTTGTTGAATTTAACTATGATTGTGAGAAGCCACTTACTATTCGTTGGATTCGACTATGGATACTGATATTTGCTTTTGTGAGAAGCCACTTATTGTCTGTTGGACTCTACTATGGTTGTCGATGATTGCCTCTGTGAGAAGTCGTTATTGAAGTTTATTATTGTCTATTGCTAGCTGCTAATGTTTGCTTCTGAGAGAAGCTCTAGATGAAGCTTAATGAACAATTGAATGTTGTTGTGTTTGATAAAGCACTGAGATCCACCATGGCTACATTTTTTATGTTGAGATGGTTGTTGATGTTTATATGAAGAAACGGTAATGACTAAGAACCCCTTTGGAGAGGGACCATTGATTACATAGCATCCTAAATCTTCCTTATGTTGCGGTTGTGAGACTAATGGATTGATCGGGAAGATTGTTCCTCCTGTAGGTTGTGTATTGTGAGACCTTGTGGCCCGAGAGATGTATCGATTTGATGATTCCTCCTGTAGGTTGTCTATTGTGAGACCTTGTGGTCCGAGGGATGTATTGATTTGATGATTCCTTCTGTAGGCAGTCTGTTGTGAGAACTTGTGGTCTGGGAGATGTATTGATTTGATGATTCCTCTTGTAGGTTGTGTGCTGTGAAACCTTATGGTATGGGAGATGCATTGATTTGGTAATTCCTCCCTTAGGTTGTGTGTTGTGAAACCTTGTGGTCGGGGAGTTGCATTGACATGAGTTGGATGTTATGTATCCTTCCTTATGATGAGACTGATGATCTCCACCTTAGGTTGTGGATTGTGAGACCTATGATTGGTCAGGGAGATTGATCCTGACAGAGAGAGAGAGAGAGAGATTTGTAATTGTGATCTCTTCCATAGGTTGTGGGTTGTGAGACCTATCATTGGTCGAGAAGATTGATCTTGAGAGAGATAATGAAAAGTACCTCCTTAACTAAGAGGGAGCATTCGAAAATATGGTGTCCATGATCGGTATTTTCATCTTTAAAAGGAAATGGAAAATTTGAATTTTTTAAATTTGCCTCCAAATTTATTTCAAGTCGGCCTCATAATGTTTTAGGTCGGCTAGGTCCCTAAGAGGCACCCATTCAACCCCCACTTGAAGGCTATATAAAGGAGATCATTTCTCCTCATTTGGACACATCGACTTTTGTCTCATGCATCTCTGATCCAGCGAAATTACAAGAGGGCCGAAATTTCAAGAGAAGGCTGAAATTCTAGGGAGGGCCGAAATTTCAGGAACTTTTTTTTTTTTACATGGCACTTGATCATGATTTTGGTTACTGGTTTGGCTATTATCTTGTTATGGTTATCTCTGTTGTATTGATGAATCTAGAATTCTCTCTCACATAAGGAAAGCATTTATGGGTTTTGCCCTGGTTTTGAGCCTAATTACTGTGTCTCTTGTCTCATGGTTACTTTACTGCTCTTTCATGTTTATTAGTTGATGTTTTTATTTTGTATAACTGCTTAAACGATATTGAATTTAATCCCATGTGAAATTGATGTTTAATTGATCATTGAAGTAGTTATATGTTAAAGAAAAACTTAATTCTAGCTCATGCCCTGGAAAATCAACAGCTAGGGAGGTATTCATAATGACTATCTAGATTTTCTCATGTTGACAAATTTATCTAAGAAAAGGTTATAATAATTCACCATCAACATCAGCATCAGCATCATTTAATTACCATAGTCCTCATCAGCAACTCTGACTCATGGTAAATCACCAGCATCAACAAGTTACCATAATTTCGGTCGGTAACTCTGACCTATGGTGTATCCTCACCATAATCCTGGTCAGTACTACTGACACATGGTGCATCATTAGCATCAACTAGTCACCGTAATTCAGGTCCATTTGACACATGGTATACTGACTAGTCTTGGTTCACCATCATGTTCATGGTATACAAGGCTTTACAACCTTCAACACAATGAGGTTGTGAAAAGAAAAAACAAGTCCATAGTAGAGATTGTTAAGTCTACTGTTCACGACATAGATCTGCCTATGTTTCTTTGTGTAGATGCATGTTGTAGAGCAGTCTACATACTGAACAGGTGTTGAAGGACAAAACTCTAGAGAAAACTTCCACAAGGGAGAACCCAGATGTTTTTCATTTCAAGTTGTTTCAAAGTCTAGTTTACATTCACATCCTAGAACATAAGAGGATAAAGCTTGAACCCTCCAATTTAAAGGGTATTCTAATTTGCTACAGTGAGTCCTCTATTACTCTGGAATATATAAGATCTGTTTTCCATCTTAGAGGAAGATAGTGGTGAACCGGGATGTGAAGATTGATCCAGATGCATGGTCTTTAGGGTCACAGGGACCTCCAGTATAGGCTGAGGAGGTAAAAACAGTTGCTGTCACAGTTGTTGATTCACAAATATCAATAAGTCTACTATTGGATGAGATCTGAGATCAATCTTCTTGTCTATGAGAAGAGATGTAAGAAAACTTGGAGAAGCACTTTAAACCTTTAAGGCTAGTGATTGGGAACTCTGCCATGTGCTTGCTACAAGTTGCATGCCTGGAAGCAGATGAATTTGTCGCCTTTCATCCATGTCAAATTATTTTTGCAGGCATCCACTGAGAAAGAAACATATGCCTTCTCAATTCACATATTTATCCAAACTCACATCCATTCATTTCTTACATTTGACTGATTCGATACTGGAGCTGTCCACTTGTGGGCAGACTCTTGAACTGAATTTTTCCATCTCATACATGATATGAATAGTCTGTAACTTTGCTCACCATTTGTTTCAGTTCCCAACTTACATCAGAGTTTAGCTTCAGGAGGGATCTTCTCCAGAAACAAGCTCTAACTCCGGCATTGTCTGAGATCTACTGGCTAATCATCGATCATACATGGAACCCTTTACACTGTCCTATCCTATAGGATCAGCTTTCCTGCTATCTAGTCTTTGCAGTCATTTGCATTGGATCTAACATAACTTCGCCTACAAAGTATTCTGCCTACTGTTATAGTGTATTCTTCACTCCTTGACTCGTTGTCACTGATTGAATTTATGCACTACCAGTAAAAGATATGACGCTGTTATCTCTAGCTTATCCGGGATCTGGGTAAGAAAATGTTGGCTTAAGTTGCTTCTGGCAGTTCATACTACAGTCAATCATGACCCCAAGCTAACAAAGATGAAAAACAGTAAATTGGAATACCCTTCTCTCCCTTGGGATGACCAAACTTTGGGAAAAGGGGGGCTGAGAGAATATGCAAAACGCCCTTCTATATGACCCTGATCATACTACACACATCTCCCTGGGCAATTAGCTCGGTATGTTCATAAATAGAGGAACCTCAGATTAGAATCTAATCAGTGAAGGGTTGCGTTTATTTAAACACCTAAATTAATGAGTAAATGTTAGAAGTTTCCCGAATCTCAAGGGTAGGGACCAATGATAAGCAGAAACCGATTTTAACTTAGATTTTAGATTATAAATGGTCATTTCCCATAGATTTAGGTTCACCACATTTCAATGAATCAGGTCATAGCACATGAAACACGGAAACATTTTATATAAATTTAATATTGTGTATCTAGTGTAAAACTAGAATGAAATATAAGTGCTAAAATGAATGTCATAGCCTGCCTTGCATATGTTCAAAATTTGTAACCGAGAATATCTATGATTGACACTTGCCTGAAGGAGGCGATGGACTTCCTGAAGACGTCGATCCAAGCGACCTCAGCTGGAGTGGCCTTGCGAGGAGAATCCGAGGCAAAGCGGTAAGGAATTGTACAGGGTCTATATGTTGATTCAATGGGCGTTGTGAGTAAAGGAAATGGTACCATTGCAGACGAACTCTCCATTGAATGATCGATCAAACCCAGGACTTTAAACGAAAGTATATATACCCTCCACGCCTATTGTCCTCTATCGGGCATGCAGAGCATATGTATGTGGGGTTCAAGTGGGAATTTGCGGCACGCTGTTTTCAGCGTTCAAAGTGGGGCCTCCTTGAAAAACTTCAGTGGGAAGGACGAGTGTTGACAACACATGAACTGACTTGTAATGCCGTGCGGAGTAACTCCTACTTGACTTAAAAAAGGGTCTTTATGGAAAAAGTTTTTTAAAAGTTATTAACATCTCTTGATGTGGGATTAGTATAGCGATGTACTTGTTTATTAACATTTCTTAATATGGGATTAGTATAATGATGTACTTGTTTATCTAGGTTAAATTTTAACGAGTAAATATATATTTTTGAATTTGGGTAGGAATAATAAGTTTTTAAAAGATAGCTATTTTGCTAAGAACTTTCAAAGAATCAAAAAATTATTGGCAATTTTCTACATCATGGAATTATATCACATCTTAAGAGCCAATAGTTTGGAGGCAGAGATGTTTTTTTTTTTTTGGGGAACAATACTCTATGGCGATTTGAATCTCCCCTGTGCACGCGCCTTGAGGGCCTGTGTCCTTTAGCCCCTATTGTTTCATCTCGACTCGTGCGGCCTCTTGTTGCCTTCAATGTAACCTTCAGACCCTTTGCTAGACACGGATCCTCCCCTGGAATCATCTACCTTTGCTCAGGACGACACTGCAGATGCTTTCACATCACTAATCTCCTCCATGGGTTCCCCAATAACTAGACCCTCGGTATCAAAGTTTGTGAAGAAACTGGATGAAATTCCTAAGATCATCCTCCCTTCTTCCCTCCCTCGCAAAGCAGCGTCGTCCCTTTCTGAACATGGCTTGGTTGGCCAGTTTACAATCCTCTAGCCTTCTACTCGCTCAATTCAAAAGTGGGTTGAGAGGAATTGGTCCTCTTCAATAATTGGGAAAATCTCTCTCAGATTTTGTGGAAGAGGGTATTACACCTTACATTTTGAAACAAGGGAAGACAGTGATCTAATATTCATAAACGGCCCATATTTCATGGAAATGTGAGGTCTTTATCTAAATAGATGGATGCCAGACTTCGATCCTGAAATGGACGTGCCAAGCGCAGTCCCTGTTTGGTTCAAACTTCCTCATCTCCGCCTCCACTATTGGGGTGATGAATCAGTCAGGGCAATAGGGAATATTGTGGGCAAATATATTGACAAATGCGAGCCAAAGGAGAACATGCACGCCTATGCGATGATATGCGTCGAATTCAACCTCGGAAAAGGCTTACCAGAGGTAGTGAAGATCAAAGTAGACAAATGGACGCACATATAGCAGCTGGAGTACAAGCAAATATCGTATAAATGCAAGGTATGTCATGAATACGGTCATTTTGCAAATAGATGCTCGAAAAAAACAAGAAAATGAAGATGTAGAAGCTCAGGAAGCAAAATGGAACAAGTAAAAAAGAAAAAATCAACTAACAAACCTCCCTCGCCCCCCTCTCCTACCCAACCTCTGGTTCCCTCCCAATCTAGCCCTTCTCCCTCCTTGCCTCCTCCTCTCAACCCTCCTCTT
Source organism: Pinus albicaulis (assembly GCA_034641835.2). Taxonomy (NCBI): domain Eukaryota; kingdom Viridiplantae; phylum Streptophyta; class Pinopsida; order Pinales; family Pinaceae; genus Pinus; species Pinus albicaulis. Next base: position 37,655,868 of record CM076572.1, on the reverse strand, counting down.
ACTCTCTCCTCTCTCCCTATTTCCAAACCTTTTAGTCCTCTTGAAGACCTTCCCATTCTTGACTCTTCCCCCGCCCCCGCCCCTTGCCCCCGCCCCCTGCCTCCCCTCACCACTCCCTCCCTCCTCTCCTCGCTCCAGCTTCCCCCAATCTCCCTCACAACCCTCCTCCCCCCTCAATTGACCAATTTTTGACAAGGAACCAATCAAAAGACTCTTTACTCACCCTAGAACATAAAAAACAAAAACAAAAATCAGGAAGAAAGTCAAACAAAGAGTTGAGAGATGAAGCGGCAACAACAGAAATGGCAATGGGCACTCAGTCGCCCATGGACTCCTTTGGGAAAATCTCAAGAAATAAGGAGAAAAATGAACATCACCAAAGAGGGAAAGGTCCCTCGGCACCCAATCAAAATAAATAATGATTTTCGTCTCCTGGAATTGTCGTGGTATGGGGACATCAACGAAAATCAATGCAACCAAAGATATATTAGCAATGGAAATCCCAGACATACTAATGCTACAGTAGACCAAAACCAGTGTCCAATAATCTGAAATTATGATTAAAAAATTTCAAAACTATGAGGGAACAGCTAAACAAGCTCTAGGGGCCTCGGGGGGTATATGTACTCTATGGAGAAAAGGAAAATAGGAGCTACTTCAGCAAAAAAAAGAGCAGCATTGGATTAGAACAGACTTAAAAGATATAGCCACCAATGAGAAATATTGTGTGGTCAACATATACACACCAAACCATTATAGGGAGAAAGAACAATGTTGGAACACTATTAAAGAGACCCTAAATAATTCCCAAAACAGAAAAAAGTAATATTGGGAGGTGACCTCAATCTATTTCTAAAGGTGGATAAGAAATTTGGAGGAGTGTACCACAACAATGGCAAGTACACATGGAACAACAAGAGGATAGACAACATCAAAATAAAGGAAAGACTAGACCGCATTCTCATTTAGGACAATATTTTATCCAATTACACCGAGTCAACAATGTTGAGGATTATTTGATAGACTTACCAAGTATGCAGACTTTTGTTCATTATCTCATCCATTTAAAGCGAGTACAGTTGCTACTGCATTTATGGAAACAATTCAAAAGCTACATGGAAATCCAAAGATTATTGTAAGCGACAAAGATCCCATATTCACTGGAAATTTTTGGACGAAATTATTTTCTTGTTTGGGTACTCAACTAGCTCATAGCTCATCTTATCATCCTCAATCCGATGGGAAAATTGAGATAGTGAACAAATGTTTGGAAGGATATCTTCGTTGCTTTGTATCTGATAAGCAAACACAATGGGTCAAGTGGTTACCTTTGACTGAATGGTGGTATAACACTTCCTTCCACACTGCAGCAAAAATGACCCCATTTATGGCACTTTATGGATATCATCCACCCTCCATTACATCATCTTTGAGAGAAAATTCTAAGGTTCAAGCAGTGGAAGATCACATCGAGAATCAACAACAAGTTCTCCAACTCTTAAAGAATAACCTAAATTTGGCACAAAATCAAATGAAACAACGGGTAGATCAACATCGCAGCGAGAAAAGTCTTGATGTAGGTGACTTGGTATTTTTACGGCTACAACAATAAAAACAAATTTCCCTCAAGCAAGCAAAGAAGGATAATAAATTATCGCCAAAGTACTATGGTCCTTACAAGGTGTTGCAGAAGATTGGTACCATGGCATACAAATTAGAGCTTCTCGCTTCTTCCCAAGTGCACCTAGTTTTCCATGTTTCATGCTTAAAGAAGGTTATAGGTGACAAACTTTCAGTCAAACAATATTGCCAAAACTTGATGAGGAAGGAAAAACCATATTGGAACCTGAAGTAGTCATGAAAACAAGAACTCGATAGCTACGAAATCGATCAATTTCAGAGTATCTCATCAAGTGGAAGAACTTACCCACTGAAGATTCCACATGGGAGGATGATAATTTTATATAGAAGCATCCATAATTACTCAAGCATTGAGGACGACACTTTTTTGAAGGAGAGGGGCATGTTATTTCCCTATATTACTAGTGTAGTCCCTTATTGTTGTTAGTGTACCCCCCTTATTGTTATTGTTGTACCCTTGTAGTCCCCATATTCTTATTATTGTGCCCCATAAAATACCACTATTGTTATTGTTGTGTCCTTACATCACTATCATTAGGTCGGCTAGGATTATATTGTGACCCCATCGACTCCTATATATAGAAAGAAGGTTTTATCATTTGTATCATCGAAGAATTGTTCATTTATGTAATGTAAAGGAGTTTGCCCCCTCGAAGAAACTGATTTATAAGTCGTTGATCTATATTGTCTTATATTTTGTGAGTTGGTTTCATAACACATGACGCCCGTTAAAGCCATTAAATTGCAGTTCTCATATCCATTAAAACTTGATCAATTTCAGGGGAAGTGTCAATCGGTTTTAAAAAAGTTGGTTTTAGATAATGCATTAATCATTCTAACCATTTGCAAATCAAAAACACAATTGCCCTTAATAAAAAAATTTCAACCCTGCAAAAATTTAGGCCTTCAAACAAATGATTGATGGAGCAAGGGGATTGAGGTTACAAACAAACCTTGCAGTTGTGCACCAATAGAGTATTAGAATTATTTGGGAATCTAGGCCTTCAATCCATTGCAAGCTCTCGTGCCCTATAATTTCAGCCACAAAACGCCCATGTCAATGTTATGTGGCCCATCACAGATTTATGGTGAGTAGTTTAAATTTGAAATGATGTGAAACTTCACACAATACATCCATATGTGTAACATGTTGAATTGGATATGTATATCTGAAACTACAGAGAGTGTGAGGTTACGATTGATTGATAGGATCTAGACACTAATACAGACATTTTGGGACCAACTTGACCAGGGCCCCCTCCATGTGCACGAAGAGATCCGTCTAACACCAATCTCTCTGCTTCTGTACGTTGTTGTTTCTGAGATAATATGTGGGCCACATTAAGGGCACTAATGAAATATTTTCTACAAATGATAAAGTGGTTTAGTTGCCACCCTTAAATCATGAATTCCATAAAATTAAGCCAGTTAAACTTTGGTGGAAGAAGCTAACATACTTGGCCATTCTAAATTAGATGAACTCATTTCAATTGTAGATTCAAGGAATATTATGGAATCTTAAGAACAACATCAAGATCAAATAATTACTTATACAAATTGTAAATTCCTGGAACATGCTGAAATTCCAAAGACAACAACAAAGTCAAACAATTGACCTTGATGATGTCTATCGGATTTAGGGATATTCCCAAAATCTGCCATCTAGATAAGGATGCCTATCTAAAACTTATGGAGGTTGAGTGGCTCCACATATGGCACTAATTGCGAGAAAAAGGAGAATGGATGTCATCAACAAAGTTAAAATGGCTTTAGAATGTTGTATTTTAACTACTTTTGGATTTTTTCTCTAAATATGTTATGGGTAGATTTTTTCCAAAATTTAGTAGGTGTTTGTTAAAATTACAAGTTTGAGTGGTTTAATATGTACAATCTAGAGGATTTAAGGGTTTTTTCAGAGTGTGGAATTTATTTATTTAGTCAAATAAATAAATAGTAGGAATTTTATTTATGTGGATGCTAGTTAGATAGATGTTATCAAAATCAGCCAAGACAACTCGATTTGAGCATGTACTCGTGTTCTGCACAATCATTGTGGATGACACTTGCTTATCTGAAAGCAGGATTATGCATTAATTTCATTGAACCAATGTTATTGCCAAGTTGAAAAGAAGGTGTACTACGAGTTTCAATGTTGAAAATGCTAACCAATAATATGTGGGATGTTGCCTTTGTAAGAATCAAACATTGATGGGAGTTCAAGGTTATTTTGTTCCAACCACCTATAGATCTCAGCCAAGTATTGTCACGTGCTTTTGTTCTTCAGTCCTTCAGGTCCACCTTATTTAGTATCATTTCAAATTAAAACATTTAGGACCTATATTAATACTAGTTAGATGAATGAGAGTAACTAAAATTTTTATATTAGGAATTTTATTTATGTGGATGTTAATAATGAGATCCATGTATACTAAATTACATTTGAGTAATGTATTCTTAGTACCCAAACTAATAGTAATCAAGTGTCAAGAGCAACCCAAGTGATATCGTTGTTGTGCGTATCAATATTCAAAAAAGGAAACACATGCTCAAACATTGCTATCCAAACTTATGGATACCCTAGATGACCATATAAGTGAGAACTAGACCGCATTCTCGTTTAGGACAGTATTTTATCCAATTACACCAAGTTAGCAGTGTCAAGGATTATTTGATAGACTTACCAAGTATGCAGACTTTTGTTCATTATCTCATCCATTTAAAGCGAGTACAGTTGCTACTGCATTTATGGAAACAATTCAAAAGCTACATGGAAACCCAAAGATTATTGTAAGCGACAAAGATCCCATTTTCACTGGAAATTTTTGGACGAAATTATTTTCTTGTTTGGGTACTCAAGTAGCTCATAGCTCATCTTATCATCCTCAATATGATGGGACAATTGAGATAGTGACAAATGTTTGGAAGGATATCTTCGTTGCTTTGTATATGATAAACAAACAAAATGGGTCAAGTGGTTACCTCTGACTGAATGGTGGTATAACACTTCCTTCCACACTGCAGCAAAAATGACCCCATTTATGGCACTTTATGGATCTCATCCACCCTCCATTACATCATCTTTAAGAGAAAATTCTAAGGTTCAAGTAGTGGAAGATCACATCGAGCATCAACAACAAGTTCTCCAACTCTTAAAGGATAACCTAAATTTGGCACAAAAGCGAATGAAACAACGGGCAGATCAACATCGCAGCAAGAGAATTTTTTATGTAGGTGACTGGGTATTTTTACAGCTATAACCATACAAACAAATTTCCCTCAAGCAAGCAAAGAAGGATAATAAATTATCGCCAAAGTACTATGGTCCTTACAAGGTGTTGCAAAATATTGGTACCATGGCATACAAATTAGAGCTTCATGCTTCTTCCCAAGTGCACCCAGTTTTCCATGTTTCATGCTTAAAGAAGGCTATAGGTGACAAACTTCCAGTTTAAACAATATTGCCAAAACTTGATGAGAAAGGAAAAACCATATTGGAACCTGAAGTAGTCACGAAAACAAGAACTCGACAGCTACGAAATCGATCAATTTCAGAGTATCTCATCAAGTGGAAGAACTTACCCACTGAAGATTCCACATGGGAGGATGATAATTTTATATAGAAGCATCCATAATTACTCAAGCATTGAGGACGACACTTTTTTGAAGGAGAGGGGCATGTTATTTCCCTATATTACTAGTGTAGTCCCTTATTGTTGTTAGTGTACCCCCCTTATTGTTATTGTTGTACCCTTGTAGTCCCCATATTCTTATTATTGTGCCCCATAAAATACCACTATTGTTATTGTTGTGTCCTTACATCACTATCATTAGGTCGGCTAGGATTATATTGTGACCCCATCGACTCCTATATATAGAAAGAAGGTTTTATCATTTGTATCATCGAAGAATTGTTCATTTATGTAATGTAAAGGAGTTTGCCCCCTCGAAGAAACTGATTTATAAGTCGTTGATCTATATTTTATTTTATTTTGTGAGTTGGTTTCATAACACGTGGCGCTCGCTAAAGCCATTGAATTGCAGTTCTCATATCCATTAAAACTTGATCAATTTCAGAGGAAGTGTCAGTCGGTTTTAAACAGGTTGGGTTTGGATAATGCATTAATCATTCTAACCATTTTCAAATCCAAAACACAATTTCCCTTAATATATTTTTTTTCAACCCTGCAAAAATTTAGGCCTTCAAACAAATGATTGATGGAGCAAGGGGATTGAGGTTACAGACAAACCTTATAGTTGTGGACCAATAGAGTATTAGAATTATTTGGGAATCTAGGCCTTCAATCCATTGCAGGCTATCATGCCCTATAATTTTAGCCACAAACCGCCCATGTCAATATTATGTGGCCCATCACAGATTGGTGGTGAGCAGTTTCAGTTTGAGATGATGTGAAACTTCACACAATACATCCATATGTGTAACATGTTAATTTGGACATGTATATATGAAACTCCAGAGAGTGTGAGGCTATAATGGATTGATAGGATCTAAACATCGCTACAGACATTTTGGGACCAACTTGACCAGGGCCCCCTCCATGTGCACGAAGAGATCAGTCTAACACCAATCTCTCTGCTTCTGTACGTTGGTGTTTCTGAGATAATATGTGGGCCACATTAAGGGCACTAATGAAATATTTTCTACAAATACGAAAGAGGTTTAGTTGACACCCTTAAATCATGAATTCCATAAAATTAAGCGAGTTAAACTTTGGTGGAAGAAGCTAACATACTGGCCATTCTAAATTAGATGAACTCATTTCAATTGTAGATTCGAGGAATATTCTGGAATCTTAAGAACAACATCAAGATCAAATAATTACTTATACAAATTGTAAATTCCTGGAACATCCTGAAATTCCAAAGACAACAACAAAGTCAAACAATTGACCTTGATGATGTTTATCGGATTTAGGGATATTCCCAAAATCTGCCATCTAGATAAGGATGCCTATCTAAAACTTATGGAGGTTGAGTGGCTCCACATATGGCACCAATTGCGAGAAAAAAGGAGAAGGGATGTCATCAACGAAGTTAAAATGGCTTTATAATGTTGTATTTTAACTACTTTTTGATTTTTTTCTCTAAATATTTTCTAGGTAGATTTTTTCCAAAAATTAGTAGGTGTTTGTTAAAATTACAAGTTTGAGTGGTTTAATATGTACAATCTAGAGGATTTAAGGGTTTTTTCAGAGCGTGGAATTTATTTATTTAGTCAAATAAATAAATAGTAGGAATTTTATTTATGTGGATGCTAGTTAGGAAGATGTTACCAAAATCAACCAAGACAACTCGATTTGAGCATACTCGTGTTCTGCATAATCATTGTGGATGACACTTGATTATCTGAAAGCAGGATTATGCATAAATTTCATCGAACCAATGTTATTGCCAAGTTGAAAACAAGGTGTACTACAAGTTTCAATGTTGAAAATGCTAACCAATAATATGTGGGATGTTGCCTTTGTAAGAATCAAACATTGATGGGAGTTCAAGGTGATTTTGTTCCACCCACCTATAGATAACATTTAGGACCTATATTAATACTAGTTAGATGAATGAGAGTAACTCAAATTTTTATATTGGGAATTTTATTTATGTGGATGCTAATAATGAGATCCAGGTATACTAAATTACATTTGAGTAATATATTCTTAGTACCCAAACTAATAGTAATCAAGTGTCAAGAGCAACCCAAGTGATATTGTTGTTGTGCATATCTTATCAAGAGTTCATAAATTTTGCTCAAAATTCAAAGTTACAGGATTGGGTTGAAACTAGGATATTTTCATAGACCTCGTCTTCTTGATTCTGGCGCCGTGAACGGTTCGAAAAACCGATGTCGTATGAGGAAGATATTGTGTTTTGATCGAAATGCCAAACAGGTAAATTTTTGACAGTTTTACCAGGTTTGACTAGGTTGCATAGTCAGCAAGGTGGAGGTACAGTCAGCAAAAAAGAATATTCTAAAGAATATTCCTTTCCATCGGGCCAATCTATGGATGGCAAGTGTCATTGTTTTATTCGTTGTACAGGTCTGGGAGAGCCAATTAGAGGGTGCCACGTGGCTAGCAGTGAGGTTGCCACGTGTCCGTGGAATGGCGTTGAAAAAATTTATGAGGGTTTGCAGGGCTCGACCCCGAGACCTCCCGCTAGGCACACGTGTGGTTTACCACCCGAGCTACACATCATGACTTAACTGTATAAGGTGTCGGCTTACATTTATGGTTTAATGAAACAACGTTTGGGGGTTGGGAACCGCTGGTGGTCCCAACCTGCCAGTGGTTCCCCAAATACATGTCACATGGAAATGTTTGTAACCAACCAAACCACGCGGTCTCCACTAACCAACACATCAACCCACAACTCAACCGAAGTTCCAACTGTATCAACCATAATTTATAACACGGGTTCTGCCCAACCGCCGACGGTTGTAGCCCGCGGTTTGGGGTGCATGTGGCCAACCGCAACATTTATTATTGCATTTAGATTCGGTGGAAGGTTAGCAAGCACGCCATTTTTAGCGAAAATGCTATTTTAACTCTAGTTAAGTAGAGTTCTTCACTTTTAGTGGAGCTTTCCCAGGTGAAACTGGGCAAAAGTGTAAGAGGCCCAATTTTTTACCATTATGAGTGTATAAAGAGTCATTTTTGACTAACTAGAGCATTATGGAGCCATTGGTGCAGAGAAAATAGACATTAGAACACTGTACCTACATGTAATAGCAAAATTTTGAGCATAATGAAAGATGGACATGTCATTGAGAGTTGGACCAGCAGATGTAGCCCAGGAGGGGTGAACTGCTTCATCATGCCTACTGTGTAAATTTCATGTAGTGACTTATTTCTTTGTTTTACACTGTTTTTCAATGTTATTTAAGCTTGTTTTATGATTCTAATTCACTAAAAACCATCTACAATTCATGGACAAACTCATCAATCCTTATGCAAACTAATGAATTGATTATGCACATGTTTTTAAACTGAAAAGACACTTAGCACAACAAAACTAATACAATCATTTCAGATCAATATCAATATTAAAGAAAGGAAACACATGCTCAAACATTGCTATCCAAACTTATGTATACCCTAGATCACCATATAAGTGAGAACCTTGTGTGGGTTTTACTCTGGAAAATTGATTTATTTAACTGAAATTTCATTTTAGGGATTTTATCCATGGGGTTAGTGATGTCAACTAGTGGAGGGTTTACCATAGAAAGAGACCTTAACTACCTAAAATCTTATTTATAGAAAATACCCTTTAGATATGGAGATCTTTTACTTTTTCAGGTGAGGATATAGGAATTGTGCTAATCATTATTTTGCATTCTTCATGTAAGATTTTTGGGTTCATTAACGTTTCTGCAATATTTAATTCAATACATGCCATGGGATGCCATTATTGTTTTAGAATGGTGCATTAATGGAGGGATAAAACACAATATCCATGTTGGAAGAGTGAAAAGCCTTGATTTAGTTAGTGAAGTTGAGGCCATAATAGCCTTATGGGGAGAGTGTTGAGCCTATATAACACAATAACCTAGTGGGAAGAGTGTTGAGCCAAACTCACATGATATCCCCTTAGGGCGAGTGTTGATACAATGACCAAGATCCTTTATCTACCCACTAGTTAGTGAAAATGATTACCAATATCAACCAAGATAGATCGATTTGAGCATGTACTCATGCTTTGCACAAGCATTGTGGATGACACTGGTTTATTTGAAAGCAAGATCACACATCAATTTCATTGAACCAATGCTATTCCCAAGTTGAAAAAAAGGTGCAGTACAAGTTTCAATGTTGAAAGTGCTAACCAATAATACATGGGATGTTGCCTTTATAAGAATCAAACATTGAGGAGATTTCAAGGTGATTATGTTCTAGCCACCTATAGATCTCAATCAAGTATTTTAGTTCTTCAGTCCCTCAAGTCCACCTTATTTAGTATCATTTCAAACATTTGTACAAACGTTTTCAGCTGATAGGTACTCCCATAAGAAATTGAGCACAACAACAACATGGGAAAATTAAAGATGTACGATTAGAAAAGTTCGCACGATTCCTTCCTATTATTACTTTTTACTTATTTTGATGCATGTGAAAGAACCATTTAGGTTGACCCTAATTACCACTAGTAGAACTACATTATTTATACCATTTGCAAATACTAAACACTATTAATGGAAAACTAATTGCCTCTTTTATTATTCGAAGAATCCATTGTATTTGTATATTGTTCATAAACATCAAAATTTTAATAATGGAAGTGAAAAAGCATCTCACACAAAGCAATAATTAGATCATACTAGCAAGGCAAGTACCTTCAAATTATTAATGACAACATTGTGCAGAGATGTAGATAATGGGCATTTAACACATGCCTCAATGTTGACAGAATATAAAATTTTGAATGATTGATTTCTTGTAAATGTACTCCACAACATGCTATAATGTGATATGTGTAAGCACATATTTTCTCAATCTCCACATAGGAGAAGGTTTTAGAAATAAGGAAGAATATTTATGATTTTACTTGTTTACAAATTTGAGAAAGCCTCAAGGGTTACAGTCAAAATCTGGAAATTTTGTTTCCAAGTGGAATGTGAGACATGCTTGGATTTGTATAGCGCTTCAATGCTTGTTTAGGATCTAGGTAAGTGTGAATGAATAAAATATTTTTGACATTGTTCTACATTGAATTCCCATTCTCTCTAAGTTATCAAAGGCAAGCTAAAACTTGATTAGACTAAGGGAAGTGCACTACGTACACTTGTTTGATACTTCCACACATTTTGAGGGCATGCCAATAGAAATGTCAATGTTTTTGGATACATCAACGTTGGTTAGTTTTAGAAAAGTTCTCGTTGTCAAATATGTTGTTTTCATGAGGTCATGTTTCCAATGTCCAAGAGGATAAATACTTGGGATGCCTAGGACATAGTGGTGTTATTGCTTGCCTGTATTTGTGATTTATTAGTATTCCACCACTAATAACTTCATTATGTAGCTGTTTGTTTAGCAATATATTGCAACAGTGATTTTTTAAATGAAAAGGGTTATAGTTTGTTTGAACGTCATAAACTGGAAGAAATTTAGCTTTGAATTAGAAAAATGGAATATATTATGAAAAAATATGTTTTTTGATCATATATAGGCCCGTTGCCTGATCATTAAAAAAATTAATTCATGACAATAAGCAATGATTTTGGACATGATGAATTACAAAAATATCCAGCTCAAAAACAAGTTAGCATATTCAGTTTTTTTTGCATCATAGAAAAATGAACGAGTAACATTAAGTTTGCTTTGAATATTTATAGAATCATTTCAGAGATTCTAAATGGAAATGGCATGTGCTAATCTTGCTCAATTAATTACAGAGAAAACAAGGGGTATACATAATTTATTGGTTTATGGGAATTGGATTCCTTTTCCCCTGGAATAGTATGTTGGCAATTGAAGATTACTATATTGAAGCCATATTATTGGTAAGTATCGTAATGTACAAAGTCATGTCTTATTATTTTTTAGTTTTTTTTTGTAATATTGTGTGAGCAATACTTTGCTCCACCCATTAGATTTCTACTGACTAATTTTATTGTTGAAGTGTCATTGCTTCTTAGAGATAAATAGAGGAAACTATACAACTACAAAATTGGAGCATGAGACATTCTTAGTAGAAATTTCTAGCTCTGTTGTGTTTATTTGTGACATTTTATTTGCTTTGTTTATACAGGTCATCTGGACATAAAGTGGCCACTATTCCCCAACTGAAGAAAACTTGTTCGAGTTTCTTGTTTTTATGGGGGGGAATGACATTAACAATATTGTTGATGTTGAGGTATACAACGTATAAATCCTTATTATAGTCTACTTTATTTTATATTCCAATGTTCATCGAATTTCATATCTTATACTTTGCATTGTATTTTTTATTTTATTGTTTTTTATTTTTCTTTTTTCTGAAAAAGGAACTTAGTATTGATGGTAAGAAGTAGGGATTGAAGAAAGAGGAGAAATACAGGAAGTTTTGTCCAAAGGTAGACAGTCAAGGAAGGTGGGAACCATCAAAGGTGGACAGTCAAGGAGGGAACCTCCTATAAGAAGGAGGAGGGAACCACCAAAGGATAAGAGGATCCTAGGGATCCAATGATGAAGGTAAGGTTTGTTCCCTTGGTAGTACAAAAAAGTACACAGTGATCGTTGTTCCACTTTAGAGTAATTACCCAATTCCCAAATGGTTATAAGACTTAGGGTGTTTGTTATTATCCCCAGAAAGTGGAGCCCATAGCCGGTCGCCTCTTGGATTAAATTAAATAAGAAATTTCTTCTTCTTGAGATGGTTAGGGAGTAAACCCCTAGGGTAAGGCAACGAGATTGAGAATAAGGCTTGGGCTGGTTTGCTATAATCCTCGGAAAGTGGAGCCCATAGCCGTCACCCTCTCGAATTAAATTAAATAAGGAATTATTTCTTCTTGAGAGGGATAGGGGGAGACTTAAACCCCGTGGGTAAGGCAATGATATTGGATACTTACTTTCCACGCCAACACCCATGACAATGAAATCTGTTTTGTCCATTTGTTTCTTCGTGGAGTTTTTGTCCAAACTTTATCCGGGGACGTTTTGCAAAAAGGTGAGGCAGGGTGCAAGCCAAAGGTGAGGAAGGGTGAGGGAGTCGAAGGCAAGGCAGGGTGTAGTAAAAATAGGATAAAAGGATAAGAGGATAAGAGGATAAAAGGATAAGATGATTCTTTGGATGAAGGATCCTCTTATCCTTTTATCCTTTTTTTACTACACCCTGCCTCACCTTTTTGCAAAACGTCGCCGGATAAAGTTTGAACAAAAACTCCACGAAGAAACAAATGGACAAAACAGATTTCATTGTCATGGGTGTTGGCATGCAAAGTAAGTATCCAATCTCGTTGCCTTACCCACTGGGTTTAAGTCTCCCCCTATCCCTCTCGAGAATAAATAATTCCCTATTTAATTTAATCCAAGAGGGTGTCGACTATGGGCTCCACTTTCCGGGGATTATAATTAACACTAGAGCGACAAAATGAAAATTAAAGAGAGAGAAGAGAACTGATCTAGTGGTACTTAAAGAGCCAATATCCCGCACAAGACACACACATACAGAGTGATGGTTAAGTCTTCAGAGTTGGTGAATTCACATGCAATGCCTTGGCAACACAATGATAATGTTTTGAAGTGATGAAACAATATTGTATGTGTAAATTGTCCTCCAACCAATATTGAGTTGGAAACTCATATTGTAATACTCGACATTTTATATAATATAATTTTTTGTTGGAATTATTTATAGTTTCACTTGATATTACTTAGTCTTGTAATTAACATATGTAACTTTGTGTTTTCATATTAGATGAACATGTACATTTAATGACATTTTTTCTAAATTTAGTTGCAAAGTCATACTAATTAATTTATGTTGATTAATATTGAACACAAAAAATTAATCTAAAACTACTAAATTAGTAATTTATGTTTATTAATGATGAACACAAATAAAATGAATATACGACTAAATTAGTTGCTTATAACAATTGTCAATGAAAATAAATGAAATTAATATAAATTATTAAAGTAGTCATTAATATAATGAATATGAAACTACCAAGAAAAGATAAATGACTACTGCAAATGATAAATTTGTGATTATAAATGACGACTAAATTTTGCATATATTCGACTATTAGTAGCTAATTTACAATATCTTATAACACAACCAAAATTTAGTCATATTTCTTTAGTCATTAATTGGTTTCAAACAATGACTAAAATTTGCATATATATATATATATATATATATATATATATATATATATATATATATATATATATATATATATATATATATATAGCTATTAGTAGCTAATTTACACTGTCTTATAACTCAATCAACATTTTGGTCATATTTCTTCGGTCATTAATTGATTTTCTTGGGTGATCATTTAGTAATATATTTTGTTGTATATTTGATCACTACTTGTGAAAATCAATGACCAAATCAATGCCTACATTAATGACCAAATATACTACTAGACAACCAAATAATGACTAAACTAAAAACGACTAAAAATTAGTCGCATTATAAGGTACTGTAAATTAGATATTATTGGTCACCGACCAAAAAATAGTCGTTTATATGCAAATTTTAGTTATTTCTTTAGTAACCAATTAGTCATTTTGTAGTAGTGATGAACAAGATGTTTATGGGAAAAATAAAGTATCATGCTTAGTAGTGTTGGGTTAGGACAGGGATTCTGGGCAGAGATAGTGGATACTGCATGTTCATGGTAAACAAAACATCTTCATCAATGTTGGAGGATAAGGATCCACATGAGATATGGACCAGTAAGAAACCCTCTCTTTGACATCTCTGGGAATTTGGCTGTGATGCATATGTACATGTTCCAAAGGAGAAAAGAACCAAGTTCGATAGTAAATATGAAAAGTGCATCTTTATTGGGTATAAAGATGGTTTAAAGGTTACAAGATTTGGAACCAATGAACAAAGAAGGTTGTGACATACAACCGAGGTGTGGTATTTAGAGAAGTGAATGATGTCATGAAACATGAAGTCCTACCAAGGGAACATGAACCAGAGAAGATAGAGTTTTAACCGAAGGATGAGGAATCAAATTCCACAAAAGAATAAGAATAAGAATAAGAAGAACCACACAATCTAGATTTGAGATTAGTTCGGGAAATAAGGAAACCAAATATGTATACTCCATGCAATTTCTATTCAAACTTTGCAAGTATTATATGTACAAGGTTAAAACCTACAATGTTTGGAAATTTTTACTATTTATTTTTACATTTTGTAGATTCAAGCCCGAAATACGAAATTCTTCATTGTACAAAAAAATATTCAACAAAATGTATAAACATAAAGTATAGTTCGATGATGATGTAAATAATTATTTATGGTTTTTATCCCTTGATGGCTCCAAAACCAATGAGGATGCAAGTGTTGGTTGTGTATACTTAAATACCTTCATGGAAACATTTTTTTATCATGTATATAAGAGTTTATTTGTACAAATAATATTGTTGAATATGAGGCCATGCTTCAAGATCTCAAACAAGCAATTGATTTTTAAAAACTTAAAAGCAATATGTGATTAAGAAATAATTACTAAATCGGTGTGTAACTTAATCCATTGTATTTATAGTCATTTAAATAATTATCAAATTGAGATTTGGAACTTAATTCATAATTTTGATTTGTGATTGTTTTAGTACCTCAATCCCAAAACTCTAATGCTAATTTATTAGCAAATGTAGCCTCTAAGTTAATTCCTACAAAAAAAATTTCTCATGACAGTTTTTTTGTCGAATTAATTTTTAAACCCTTGGTTCTTAACATTGTTACAAATTAGAGGGTCTTTGAAAATTATGACCAAATATTAAATTTCCTTACATAGGAAGATACCTTCAAAGTGTCTACTATTAATGAAAATCAACATGATAAGAAAATTAATGGTTCTTCTCGAGAAGTTGAACCTGATATTGAAAATGTTATTCCTAAGTTAGTGGTTTGTCTAGAAAAAAGTATTATTATTTACAAGATAGGTTTAAAAGGGCGACCAATTGTAAAACTGATTGTTCCTCCATGTAGTATGATGTCATGAACTTAGGAACTGATCAAAATCCTCAAAATGTAAATTTGGGAATCGATTGTTCTCCTTTATAAATCATTCAAAGAGTATAAAGACATATTTGCTTGGACTTATAATGACATGTAATTCTATGACACTAAAATTATACGACATGTTATCCCAATTAAGAAAGACATAAAACTTGTGCAACAAAAATTAAGAAATATGCATCAAAATCTTAAGCCCCAAATCAAGAAAGACTTGACCAAATTGTTGAAAGCTAAGATTATTTTTCCTATTGGGCATTCTTAATGGGTTTCAAATTAGTTCTAGTGAGGAAAAAAACGAGGACATTATAATTTGTATTAACTTTCACAATGTGAACAAAGCTTCAAATAAGGAAAATTACCTTGTTCCACCTATGAAACAAATTTTACTATGTGTATTTGGTTTTGAAATGTTCTCTCTTTTTTATGGTTTTTCTAAGTATAATCACATTTTAGTTTCACAACAGGTTCAGATTAAAACCACCTTTAGAACCAAGTGGTGCACCTATGATGCATATAGAAATATGTATTTTCGGGTAATGAATGTAAGAGCCAAAATACAAAGAGCAATGGATATTGCATTCAAAGGCTTGATAAAAAAAAATCCATGATTGTTTATTTGGATGATATCACGAAGATAGAAATGAACATATTAAACATTTATTTATTTATTTATTTATTTTATTTTTTTTTAATGTAGGAAATGGAATTTGTTTGAATCCAAATAAAACAACATTTATTGTTAATTAGGGAAAACTACTAGGTTTCATTGTTTCGAAATTGAGAATTATAATTAATCCTGAAGGGACTAAAGCAATTTCTCAAATTTCTTTTCCTCGTAATTACAAAAGCATGCAATCATTTTTATGAAAGATAACTTTGTGAGACGATTTATCACTAGCTTTGTTGCAATAATCAATCCCTTGTAGGATATAATCCAAAAAAATGCTTGATTTAAGTGGTGGGAGAAAGAAAAAGAATCATTCAAATATACTAAAAAAGCTATAACTCAAGCTCCTACTTTAATTAGCCTAAATTTTGAAAACAATTTATTTTATATACTTTTGCATTTGATTGCCTTATTGAGATGTGTTAACTCAAAATAATTTACAAGGATTTGAAATAATGATGTCTTTTATGAGTTTAGGGTTGCAAGGTGTAGAGTTAAATTATTGTGAAATAGACAAATAGGCTTATGTTATTTTCAAGCAGTGAAACATTTTTAGCAATTTCTTCTCAAGTCACATACAAAAGTCATTGTACCACACCTTTTTGTTCCAAATTAACTTGCCTATAAGGAATTAGGTGATACGAGGGCCAATTGGATGACAACACTTTAGGAATATTATCTTGAAATCAACTCCAATAGAAATTGTAAGAGCATAAGGTCTATGTAAGTTGGCGACAAAATAAAAGATTTGTCAAGTAAATAATGAGAAAGGTTGGGAAATTGAGTTGGATGTAAGCGATGTTGAAATTTTATATGTTTTAGCACAAAATAATTCATACTATTATAAATAAATTGTTATTTAACCCATGATACTTCTCTTCAATATTTGGAACTTAAGAGCAAAAGAGATTTAAGATTAAAACAAGCAAAATACCAATTTTCCAATGAATAAAAAAAATAGGACATGATAATGTCTTATTAAGATGTCTTGAAAAATCTAATGAAGATAGAATGTTAGTTGAATTACATAATGGACCAGCTAGAGGAAATTTTGGTGGATAAGTAACTGGACAAAATATTGTTACAGCGAGATATTTTTAGCCTACACAAAGATGCTTATTCGTATGTTAGAAAATGTAAACTTTGTTAAACATATTTAGAAAAAAAAAAAAAAAATATGCCTTACCATTACAACTAGTTGAAGTCGAAGGACCTTTTGAACAATAGGGCATGGATATAATTGGGCAGAATAATCCAAATTCCTCATATCTCTATGCATACATTTTGACTGCTATAGATTATTTCACTAGATGGACTATGGCCAACCCCCTAAAAAAAGTCAATGAAAAATATGTTATATCTTTCCTTAACCATTTCATAATTTCCATGTTCAATTTTCCTATTTCCTTAGTTTTTTATAATGCATTATATTTTTCATCATTGAAATTAACTCAATTTTTTTTAGAAAAAGGAACTGTAATTAAGTACTATTCTGCTAGATAGTATCCCAAAGGAAATGGATTGGTAGGATCGACTAACAACAACTTGATTCATATCCTTAAAAAAACTGTTCACGAACATCAAAGGAATTGAAATAAACAACTTCATAATACATTATGGACAAACAAAGTTACCCCGAAAACAACATTAGAAAATTCATCATACTTGTCTATGGAAAGGAATCTATTCCGTCCTTAATGTTTTTTTCTGCCTTCTTTGCAATTAGCTTAGTCAATTAGGAAAGATTCATGTCCCAATATGTAATTAAGAATTGACACATTAGTGTAGTTAGATGAAGAAAGAGAAAAACAAAAACTCGATTTCATGAATGTTAACAAGTAATTAAACATTAGTTTGATAAACATTCAGTTGGTGAAAAATAATTTTCAATCGGTAACTTGATTTTGAAATGTGACAAAGCCCATGAGGAACAAAGAAAACACTCAAAATTTGAACACCTTTAGTTATGACCATTTCAAAATTCCAAAAAACTTGGCCCTTCAGCATATATTTTACAATCATTAGAGGGGGAGATCGAAAGTCTCCCCGTGAACGACCAAATTTTAAAGAAATATCTCTTAATTATCTTATGGTGATTCTTTGTAAATATGTATATGTTGAATTTTTTTTGAATATTTTCTTGTCTCCTATCTTATTTTTTTCTTTGATTTATTTTTATTTTTTCTACTTTCTTGATGTTGCATAATTTTCTTTTACTATTATTTATTATCTATATTTTATTTATTTTGATTATTGATATTTACTTCATTGTGGCCTCATGTTTGGGAGACATTATTTTGTGTTATAAATTAGAAAAAGTTTTATATCGTGTGACTCCTTATAATACTCTTGACTTATAAGGTAGTAACTTTAATATGGAGAATTTCCTATACTTTATATAGAATGTTCTTATAGTTAAAAATAAAAGGAAAAGTGTTTATATTTGTTACTTTTACACGAGCTCCATCTACTTCACACTACTAAAATGACATTAGTAATAATTAGAAAATGAGAGAACCTATTGGCTAAGATTTTATACACCAATTTTTTTTGAATAAAAATAACTCTCATATCCCTCCACTTCCATTACATCCATTACAATTGCAATATTAATTATACATACCAAAATGGTTGGAAAGATATTAAGATAAAAGTACAAAAGTTGAAAACACTTTAAAATAGTGTGGGAAGTACAAATAAACCAGTCGGCATATGCACGCTTGTTGGTAATGGGGTCATGATTATTTGACATTAATGAACCTATGTCGTGTCTACAGATGTTTGTAGGCAACAATGTAATGCCAATTTACAAGAGAGATAATGAACACATGAATGGAAACTTTTTGTGCTAGAAAATCTCAACCCTCTTAGCATATTTTATAAATTATTAGGAACTAATTGTTTTATTAAAACAAATAAACTTCATTAGTATAACTCTTTAAAATTTATTAAGCAAGGAGCACTAGTACAAAATGGCTAATTTATTACTAAAAAAACGACTAAAATTTGCATATAAACGACTATTTTTCGGTCGGTGACCAATAGTAGCTAATTTACAGTATCTTATAACGCGACCAACTTTTGGTCGTTTTTAGCTTAGTCATTAATTGGTTATCTCAATTTTGTTATCTAGTTGTATATTTGATCATTGATTTGGTCATTGATTTAGTCACTGATTTGGTCACTAATTTAGTCATTCATTTGGTCTTTCATTTGGTCATTGATTTAGTCATTCATTTAATCATTCATTTGGTCACTGATTTAATCATTCATTTGGTCATTAAATGTCACAATTAATGACCAAATATACAACAAAATATATTACTATATGATCACCCGAGAAAACCAATTAATGACCAAAGAATTATGACCAACATGTTGGTCATGTTATAAGATACTGTAAATTAGCTACTAATAGTCATATATATGCAAATTTTAGTCATTGTTTGAAACCAATTAATGACCAAAGAAATGTGACTAAATTTTAGTCGTGTTATAAGATACTGTAAATTAGCTACTAATAGTCGTATATATACAAAATTTAGTCATCATTTGTAGTCACAAATTTGTCATTTGCAGTAGCCATTTATTCATTATATAAACGACTAATGTAGTAGTTTATATTCATTTCATTAATAATCATTATAAATGACTAATTTAGTCGCATATTCATTTTATTTGTGTTCATTATTAATCAACATAAATTAATTTGTATGATTTAAAAAATGTCATACAATGTGCATGTTCATCTAATATGAAAACAAAAAGTCGCATATTTTAATTACAATACTAAACAACATCAAGTGCAACTATAAATGATTTCAACCACATAAATTATATTATATGAAATGTTAAAATATTACAATATGAGTTTCCAACTTTATATTAGTTGGACTACAATTTACACATGAAATGATGTTTCATCACTTCAAAACATTATCATTGTGTTGTCAAGGCATTACAGGTGAATTCACCAACTCTAAAGACTTGATCATCAATATTTATATGTGTGTCTTATGCGAGATATTGGTTATAACGGTATCACCAAACCAATTCTCCTCTCTCTTTTTTCATTTGTCGCTCCAATGTTATTGCTCTTCTCTTTTTTCAATTCATGCTTCTTACCATCAATATTGATTTCATTTTCTGAAAACAAAAGAAAATACAATGCACTGTAAGAAATGAAAGACAATGAACACTAGAATATAACATAAATTAGACTATAAATAGTTTATACAACATATACCTTAACATCAACAATGTCAAAGCAATTTTCTTTCAACATCAATTTCTGCAAAATAAATGTCACGTTATTCTTTCCCATTTCTCAACATGTTACATATGATAAATTGAAAATCACATAAAACCAAGAGCAAACCCTTTTCTAACCAAAATAAACAAACAAACAATGCCTCTAATAAAACTTCATTATAATATTAGCAAATGAAAAGAGAGCTAGTGGACCATTTGTGTTGTTTGACTTTGCCTATTTTTGTTATAAAGTGCTCGAGCTTCAGGAACCAACAAATGTGAGCACGAGCTAAAAACTAACCAACCATTCACTAGTCAACATGAGAGATCACAAATAAACCACAAAATTGATCAGGCATTAAAATTGTGAGCAGACTACCTTGAAATTTTATTCTTGAGAAATACCTCAAAATCCCCTCGTTTCTAATAAGCTTCCTGGCTATGTACCTCCATCCTTGATTTCCCTTGTTATATCTTGAATAAAGAATATCCCTTCAACAACCAATTTTGCGAGAATCCTACCAAGTAACTCAAGAGCCTTGTGTGCATCAATAGTAGCATCCTCCAATGAAAATAGTACAATCTCCAACCTAGAAACATCAAAATTATATATAGTTATAATGTTGAAGAATGTAACTAGGTAGGTCTTCCTTATAATGACTATGTAACTAGCATTTGCACCAAGAGGTGCAAAGTAACACCGGGGAGTGGGGAAAACAATAATTAAGTGAAATATATGGAAATTTTAGTTCCTATATATCTTTCAAAGAATGTAATAGGAGGTTAAAATTTAAAAGAAAGTTACACTAACATAAAGGAACACTAATATAATTGTCCCAGAATAATGGCATAGTAATGATGGTATCGAAGATCCTTCAATAGTCGCTCCAAGGAGATTGCTCTAGCTCTTCAAATGATTCAAATAACTATCGAAACTAAATATTCAAACCTGCTCTAAATCCATCATCAAAAGGTTTTCAATGTGCTAGAAAGGGGTATTTAAAGGTTTTTTTTTTTTAACTTTCAATTGCTGCTACAAGACTGTTTTAAAGCTGGTCCAAAACTGCCTTCTAACAACTTTAAAAGATGTCATACAAACACCTTCAATAAACTGCTATACAAATACACTCTATGAAGTAATCCATATAGAGAACACACCAATAGCCCAGAAGAGGAAAATGAAAAGTTTATCTGCAGTTACATTTTACTCTAAAAAATATTCATATCAAAATCTGTTAACGTCAAACCAAAATTTTGTAATTTTCAAGATCGTAAGTTCAACACCAACTGCCCAACAGCCTAGCAAACTTGACAAGAAGACCCTGACTGTTCTTGTACGCTATAAGACAAGATGGTCAACAATGTCATGAATTATAGCAAGCACCTACAATTGTTTCAACATGTCTTATCTTTTTAACTGATCCATCATCTTGAATCTGTCTAGCATTCTCTCAATCGTCAAAATCAACATTGTCAAGCTTTAAAAATATAGCATTCACTCCAATATAGAAACAAAAATATGCATTCACAACTCAACTTACCCAGTATTCTGCTGGCCTCATTCTTAAGTTGTAAGTTGATGCCATACTCATGCAGTAAGCTCCCGCGTCATGGACCACCATTCCTGCCCATTGAAAGAGGATGGCCACTCAAAGTTAAGCCACAAGTGTATGCCTTCAAAGAAGCATCACAAAATAATTCTAGAAACAATTAAATATCATATTGGAAAATCAATTCCTTCTCATCATGCATGTATATTAGGTGTGATAATTATTGTCCTGTAACTAACCACCATTTCTGGAGTTGGAAGTTCCCTGTCCTTTCCTAAAAAGTCTGTAGACTCGCAGACAGGCCCAACAACATCAAAAGTTTGAATTTTTTCCTTTGGGGCAAGTGGAGAAATTAGCTCAATGTGTTGTGTATCAAGAAGAATATCAGTTAGAAACATCTCAAAATCTCAAAATCATTTTATGATTCATATCACAACTTTCAGACTGTGTGCCTGTCATGAGAAAGAATGGTCTATTTAGTATTTGGGAATCTCAATACCAGTAATATTTCCTGTCAACAAGGAGACTACAAAAGTAGGACAAATTATCCCTTCTATATTCATTTGGAAATGATCATCCCTTCAATCATGCATCATCAAAAAAATTTGGGTTTTCCCCAAGTCAAATTTATGTACTAACTTGGTAAGCTCCATAAAGGCTAGGCCTAATAAGCTCTGCCATGTTGCCATCAATTACAATGAAATTCTTGTTACCATTTGTCTTGACTCCAACAACTCGACTCACAAGAACACTAGAGTTTGCAACAAGAGATCTCCCAGGCTCAACAATGAGTGTAAGATTTCCAGATAATACCAGCTCTCTTACCTGAAGAAACAGCCAATGGTGCAAATATACATCTTTAAAGTGTCTATATATATTCTCAAAATAGCTGTAACAAGGCCAGCACAGCAACTTGGGCAGCAAAAGAGTGTAAGTTTGAATAAAAAGTAACTTAGTTTAAGCCAATGCTTAAAAGCTTTAAGGACTTACAGAATTTATAAGATCCTTAGGGGTAGGAAGCGCTTCACCCTTGTGATAGTAATCAATGCCTAAACCTCCTCCAATATTTAGATACTTAATTTCAAATCCTTGACCACGTATTTGGTCAATATACTGGATCATTAGAACTGCAGCATCCTTAAATATGTTCACCTACAAAACCAAAGTAATATTAAAGAAAAATAATGTGCACCTGCTTACAGTTAACAAAATTGGAAAATCTCTTTACACATAAAACTTTTCAAGCAACAAAATTATCACTTCAGTCTCATACAAGAGTTAAATATTACATAATTATTTATTTTAAAACAAACAAAAAAAAATAAAAAAAAATTCGGGCACGAGGCCTCTCCTTCACTCTACGCATCTCCAACCTTCCTAACACTCTCTTGTTCTTTGATTTCAATACACCTCCCTCACGCGACCTACGCTTATTCCCTTGACCTCCCTTCTCGGCCTCTCCTTTACCCTACGCGCCCATCTACACCCCTTCCTACGACTCTCCCACTTCTTTCGATCTGCTCCTCACCTCCCTCTCGGCGCTGCAAACTAACCTCACACCCTAACCCATATTCCCTTACGCCCCTCCTAAATTTTTTTAACACTTCCCTCCCATAATACGACTTCCAACTCCATTTAATAAATTTTTCCATATAATAATCCCACCCCGCACCCCCAATTAATAAAACCCCTCCCCATCTCCTTTTAAATTTATTTTAATTAACTCCCCTCCCTTCATATAATACGTCCCATCTCAAACTCTTACGAATCTCTCATATTTCGTTTTTAAATTTTTTAAATTAAAATTCCCCCACCATTTAGTTACCCTCCCTTCCTTTTTAAATTTCATATTTAATTTCATTTTCATATAATACCATACCGCCCTTCCCATATTTTTTAAAATCCCCCCCATTTTTAAATTAAATCCCTTTTAAATTAATTCACTTCATTTTAATTAAATCCCTTTTTTTAATTTAATCCCTTTCCCCCATTTTAAATTAAATACTAGTCCACCCTTTTGTAACTTATTCCCATTTTTAATTATTATTTTTTTAATTAATTTTTAATTTAAAAAAAAAAAAAAACGACGGGGAGAGGAAGAAGAGAAAGTATGAACGGCGAGAAAGGAGAAAATGACATATCGAAAATGAAGTAGAATGTAAATTTGAAGATTTGACATTGCTGATTTGTAGCATTAATTCGAAGGAGTAGTTTTTGAAAAAGAAATTGACATTTGAGCAGTTATTGTGGTGCTTGACTCTTTGAAGAAAAATTCGAGTGCACATTAAAAGCCTCTTGCACAAGTTGTTTTCGGTACTTACATTTTACAAAATATTGTTGCGAAGATATTGACATTGTATTTTGAGTGGAATTTGTAGCTTCTTCATAGTTGCAATCAGTGTTTGAGTTGTTGGATTGTTGATTGCCCTCCATCATTTGAGGAGCACACTTTTTACTTTGAGAATTTCTTGAGTCATTTGTATTTGTTGTTGAATCACATTGTAAACGGGTGCATTCTCGGTTGAAGCCGACACCCTTTCATTTGTTGAGCCTAATTTGTTGAAAAATGGCTAAAATCAATGAGGCATTAATGTTGTTGAATGACCTCATTCATTCAAATGTTCATGATATGATAAAAATGAGCAAGGATGCTCTATGTAACATTCAGAGTTGTTTGCTAGATGCACAAGAAAAGATTGAGTTTTTGCAGTTGGAATCTCAGCTCCAACAAGATGAACTTCAGCAAAAGAGTCACCATTCTGAACCTGTTTCTGTTCAGAACATTGTGAAAGACTCCCATCAGCAGCAAGTCAGTAAAGTTGAAGTCGATTCCCATTCAGTTCATTGCACAAGAGCAGATGTACATGCAGATGCAGCAGTTCAACCTGCACTTCTCAAGCCCATCATCAGACCTTGGGAAGAGCTTGTCCACAACAAGCACCGAACTGGTCTTGGATATGACAAGGATGTGTCCTTTCATATTCCGGACTACACCAAGCCCATCATATTTCAGAGTGCCAGATTCATGTATGACAGTTCACCTGCAGCTGTCCCAGATCATGCTCCACTTCCACAACAGATTGAAAAATGCCAACACTGTGATCGAGTTGGCCATATGAAAGATCACTGTTTTGATCTTCATCCATGCAAGCACTGTGGTCGGCACACTCATTCTTCACACAGATGCTTCAAAAACAAGCCTCCTGCAAGAACCAAGATTCATCTTGGATGGATCGCTTCTTGGCAATGGGCATCAGCAGCCAAGAAGATGTTTACAACACATGTTAGAACTTGTTCACGCATATTGAACAAACTTGCAGTTGAGTTTTCGCCATCATCTCACCTTGTCCCTGACAGGGGGGGAAATGGTGGTCATGTACAAACTTCAATGACAGATCAAGCGAGCCTGAGCCACAATCTCTCATTCCATATTCAGAGTTGTAGCCAGAGTTCAAGCGAGCCTGAGCCACAATTCGTCATTCCGGATTCAGAGATGTAGCCAGAGACACGGATGCCCATGAGCATACCTTCGGTTGGTGGATAACCTAAAACCATCATCTTTGGTTGGTGGATAACCTAAAACCATCATTTTTGGTTGGTGGATAACCTAAAACCATCATCTTTGGTTGGTGGACAACCTAAAACCACCACAGGTCGTAGACCTCCCTTCTTTTAGGTCGAAGGTCTCCCTTTTATATGAGGGACAATTCCTCTAGCAGAAGCCTTCAGCTTCTTGCCAGTTTTGGAAGAGTTCCGAGAACTGCAACAAGTATTGCGTTCCAGTGTTTGTGGTCATCCTAAAACCACCTCTTTTTTCCAACATTTCAGAGAGTTGATTCAGCCCAAGTGTTGCCATGTATACTTTGCAGATTTGTATTACAACTCTTTTCTTGGACTCACACATACCCCTTCGGATTAAGGGGGGATGTTGGAACACCTAATCCTCATGGGTAGGTGTGGAATTCGAAAAGTCACAATGGAGTCCAAGTGACCTTGGAATGTGAAACCAAGAGTCACACCATTGTACTATAAATGTACATCTTTGTATAATGGAAAATAAGAAAGCCTCACGCTTATCTTTCATTGTGTGTTGTTTCTCTTGTGTGCATTCTTCTTCCTCATACACCATGTGTGTGCTTCAACATGGATATTACATAAGAAAACCAGAATATACTTTTAACTATCGTTTTGTACGGGAAAATGCAGTCCTGGGGTTTGTTAAAACCTTCATCATCTAAGCTAATGCGTTAGACTTGGACAACAGACATAAAATAATAAAACTTGTTTAAACAGCAGTGGCATATGTCTGGTTGGTCCATCTGATCACAAAGTGCAGTTCCACAATAGAATGAATTTCCTATGGTTAATTCAGAAAAGTCTGACTGGCTGGGTAACAAAAAAATCATGATTACAAGTTATTTTACACTTCTTTTAAATTTTAGTGTCATCATTTTGGCCTTTTTCATCAACTTTCAGGAATTCTGTAGAACTCGTTAATGTGGAATATTACACAACAAGGTAATAGTCCAGTGTTTTAGCTTTGGTTTTAATCTTATGCTTTTAGCTTAATTGTCAATGCTTCACAGAACTTAACATTCTAACTTATAGCCTAAGTCTAATAAATTTGGAACTAAATTATATTTGAAACTTCGTCTCCATGTGAATGTACTAGAAGTGCAAGTTGGCACAAGACCTTTCTTATAATATCAGCACATGCAAACACCTTGTCTGATGTAGCTTCATATCTTCCTCTACCGCTTTAGACATCCTACTTCTGTATTGAATCAATATTGCAAGCAAGGAAAACCAAACACTTGATGCTGATTTTTATTTTATCCACCATGGAGAGAAAGTATGACACTGTTAGAAGATAAGTCAAGCAGGGAAAAGTTGGATCCAGCCTCAAGTATACATGTTGAAGACAATAGTTTTGACATGCAAATATTTTTACAAAAATGAATAGGTCAAACCCTTGATCAGAAATACCCACCATATGGCCATCCTCACAGTCGCTGGCTTCATATAGGAAATAAAAATCTAACAAGATAACCAATGAATTTCAATGACTCATTAAAACAGCTGAGATTGACCTATCATAATTTTAGAACTTCAGCCAATCATTGGATTATAATCTAAGAGATTTTGCAAACTAACTTGCATTAAGCCAAAAACATTGAAGTAGAAAACAATACCAGTAAAACAGTCATCCATAATTATGGAGCTTTTAGAAAGTGAAAAATCAGAAATTAGCGTTCCAGCAATTTTAAGAGATATTTAAAAATTTTAATACAAAATATTAATTGATCTCGAACAATAAATAATAATAGAACTAGCATTTGCACCAAGAGGTGCAAATTAAACGCCGGAAGTGGGGAATGTGGAAAACAGTAATAAAGTGAAATATATGAAAATTTTAGTTTCTATATATTTTAATGAAGTGTACACTGGAGCTTTAGGCCAAAGGAAAAATACTCAGAATACCACCAAAGAAAAACAACACAGTGATGGTATGAAAGAAAAATATTGAAATAGTAAAAATAGTTTAAGAACCAAATCAATGAACATACAAGCACGTGTAAGATGATAGACCATAGATGGGGGAACATAACAATCAGAGAATATACACAAAATTAGAATAGAGGGGGGCAGGGAAAGTATACACCATTACTCTGATACACATCTTACTCTAGTAGCACATATAAAAGGACTCACCAATGGCACCAAGGATGGCCATTGACTAATAGACACTTGTTAAGCCTGGCTCACAGTTTTGATGTCAACTGAATTTTAGTGCATATGTTTGAACTTGAAGCCTCAAAACAAGATCAACACATGGGAAAGCAAACTCAAAACAACCCAAAATCAGGCAATGCCTTGCTTCCATGTGAGGACTGCTGTCAATGACCAATCTTATTGGTTGGGAATAAAACCCTCAAGCTTTCACTTTACAGGAATCAAGTAGAATGCAAATAGATGAAAGGACTAGAGTTAAGAGATAACAAAATATTGTTGTGTCAAACAACGAAAATTGGAAACCCATTCAATTAGAGCTAACAACATCACTGCAAGCTTAAAAAACCAATACTCCAAGATAGGAGGCATACAATTTGGCGCAATGCAGAGTCAAAGGATCGATTCTCCTTTTTGTAAACCACTGTTATCAACTTATGGCTAATGTACAACTTTGTAAATGATATTCATCTATATTTTGTATCGATGAATTTTGAACTGATCCACTCCTATTATGAACCAATGGTAACAGGCTCCCTTGCAAGCATTTGTAGGAAACATGCAGGTCCTTTTATTTGTTGCGAGATACTTGCAAAGAAAAGTTCTGCTTATAGTCTCTAAAGGGTGCAAGAGTCATTTTATACTTCCTTTTGCACATTCTTGGTTGAATTTTGAAGCAATTTATGATTTTGACATTAGCTACATGTAGAATGTGGAGCCCGTACCCTGTTTAACTAATAAATCACTACCCCAATTTCCAAAAGGAGGATGCTATTGAAATTGTAATGATGAATTGCAGTGGGTAAGACACACTTCTATGCTCCAGAATTTAAAGAGAACATTGTAGCTTCAAATGTAGGATGTAGCCATTTAGATCTCGTATAGCAGCGTTGAAATATGGTCAGAATCTTGACAAACAATCATCTGTTAGAATCCTATGCCTCTTGGAATTGTTTGTTGGTTTGTCTACAATATAGAGTAGGTTGCTTTTGAATGGATTGGTTGACATCCTTTTCGAGATTCGAGGCTATGTTGCAATTCATATTGCTTCTCTATGCGATCTAACCAAATCATGGCTTTTGATTTGTGGCATGCAATTTTTAGTGCCAAGGGAATGCTATGGCTAGTGAAGGAACTGAGGGGCAGATTAATAACCTTTAATTCTGACCTTCTACACAAACTACCAAAGAGTATCTCTTGAATCATGAAGAAAAGAAATAATTATAACTGAACACTCGACATATTCTTCCGCAAATGCTCAGAATTTTGTAACAGATATTGACAATCAATATTCCAGACAACAAATGTCTGGTAAGAAGAAAAATATCTTTACCTCAATTTCTGATCCATCCTGGTCTCCAACTGCACCACCACTCAGCAGGCTCTTACGCTTATCTATCTTTGGCTTTGGAAGATATGTAACAATAGCTACACAATTCAGCAAATAAAACATACAACATGCTTAGTCTTTTCAATTCAATCCACAACAACATCCTTCAAAGGGTGCAATTGTAGCCCAAAGATATGAAAATTCTCAAGTGCAATCTACATGCACATTCAAACTTATGGTGGCTTTTCATAAAAGTAGTAGATGAATCATACTCAGGATCACTAGGATCTGGAGCATATCCTGAACGAGCAAAGAAGACATGAGCATACACACTCCCATTATTCTTTACAGCCTGGAAATAAATACAAAAAATACACCATTATACTTCAATATGCTAAAACCTGTTCTAGCCTCCACCAAGTCAACCGATCCAAGTGTTTTATATTAACAACTTATATGCCAACTGATATTCAAATCAAATAGTCCAAAATTTAATATGGTAGAAAGTAAGATCACATTACAAGTATTAACAAAAAAAATAAAAATTATATACACCAAAACCAGAATTTACATTGAATTATCTCAGATACCTCTGAAGGATGGTAAACTGTTCTATGTTTTCGAACACTGTTTGGGCCCCAGATTGCAAAAGGTACATTGGATTCTTGCCAGACAAGATCTGCTTCATTGCTAAAATCATAGAACCTCTCATTCTCAGAGAAACAGAGCCACATATCTTGAATCATTTACAAAGTACGGAAAAATTAGGCTGGATTTCACAAATTCATGACAACCACAATGTGAACCAAGAGTCAACATCTCAATAATGAAAGTCCAATCCACTCAGTCAAAAGCTTTGTCAAATGCAATTTCAAATAAAAGGGGTTGCTGGCTAGTTTTTGTGCACATTTGAAGGTTTTACATGTTGAAACCATGGTACTGAGATTACTTGTTTGTACACAAAACTTGTGTTATCGTTAGACAACCTTCCATGGCATTGCCTAGATCCTTAGAGTCTCTATTTTAGCCATGATCTTGTGTGCCACACTAAGCAATATCATTGGATGCCAATCACCAAGTCTGTTTGTGGCTGCTTTTTTGGGAATGTGTTTTCCAAATGACAAAAATTGTCACTAACATGGCTCATGGCCTTGTAAAATTCACACAGAATGCCATCTAGATTCTATACCTAGATACTTGCCATCCTTCATGTAGCTAAGTGCTACAAAATCCTCCTCTTTTGAGAAGTCATCGTTCTTTAACCTGCTCTAGTCACCAATAAAAACCTTATGAGGATTGACCCTACAATAAGCATTTCTTGCAGCCACTACATGATCCATCACGGTATAAGGAGAAAAATATTTTGAAATTGCAATTTGAACATACCTCTAATTTCAAATGGAGTGCTGACAAAAGAACCATTTGCATGGAGCAATCCAAGATCATGTTCATTGCCACTTTTCTTTTCAAAAAGTCAAAATAGAATTTTGAGCCCTCATCTCCCTTATGAATCCACTGCACCCTGAAACAAACTCAGGCACCCTTGGCAATATATTCCCCTCTGCTTCACCTCCCTTTGAACCATTATGTCCTACCATGCATCCTCGCCATAGAGGGACACATTATGGAGATCCTCTTCAATAGCAACACACACCTACTGAAGTCTACCTTGCTGCAGCTTCCTTCTGCCTTTTGCGAGCCATCATCCTACCCCAACCTCTCATGGATTTCACAATACAACGTCTTTGATTATAGATTATGATCCAAGTATATTGAAATGCATTTTTTACTGTTTCTCTAATGGAAGTATGTAATGTCCCTAGGCAATTTTTGGCCTTGGGGTTCAATCCTTATCTAGGTTTTTCAACCAATCATGAAAAGAATCATAACAACAGTTCACATTTATCAACTCATATAACAGTAAGTACCCTTCTATATAATTCACTAATGATATAAGAGATATTTAACAGTCATATGTTTCTTGAGCAAACCACCACAAGTTAGGGCTAATTGCCTAATGAATAGTAGACCTATACAACCAATAATCCACCAATATAATTTTGACTGTAATGTCAATATTCAATAGATCAGTATTCCAACTGTAATCCACACTAGCACTATCCAAGTTTAGTTGGTAATATACTAATTAACAACTCACTGTCTAACTGTGCTGCCTCCAAACTTGTTTGTTGTTAAGAAAAACTTGTGACAACCCTTTCTAAGTGGAGTTTCCATCTGTGGTTGGAGTAGTCTCTTAACCTGGTCAAATCGCTGGTTAGATCTTATGACAGTCCCCTTTTGAACCAAATTTCACCTGCATTTGGAGAGTTGATCCTGTTGCTGCATCACGTCAACAAAATACAAGTTCTGGAGGCCTGCTTGGGATGTTTCGTTATCCAAGAACTTGCCTGTAATTGTTGGGAAGTGGTTTCAAAGCTTCATGTGATCACAGACCCCTGAAAGAGATATCTGCTGCGGCCCTAAATACTCTCAGGAGGAAGGCTGCATACAGGTGACACCCTAAATGCTTCAGACTAGGCCCTAAAAACCACTTAGTAACTTACTAATCTCTTGTTTGGCTTCAGTGCCTCAGAGAGGACCCCTCGCAGCCTTACCTTTCCTTAACCAATGGTTCTGAGCTTGGGTACACTACAGACAGATCACAGAGAGAAGATCTTGCTGCCTAAACAAACTAATGGTGGCCAGGCATCCCACAGAAAGACCTCTGATGTCTTGAATAGGACTTATTGACCAAGAATAACCACTGAGAATGTGTTTCCCTGCTTTCCAAAACGAATCATAGATGATCCAAAATATTATGCTGTAAGAGGTGTAAGGGAGAGAGGGGGATTAGCTAGGGTGGGATCACCTCCACCAAAAATAATCAAGAGAAGAAAGGGGTCTTAAAACTCTCACAGCTCCAGCTCCAAGAAAACAAAGATAGTCCATTCCAAATCGACGATGAGAAAATGAATCCATCTCTTTATTTATAGATTCCTCATGGGGGCCTCTCTTCCTAATTTAATGTGAGGGATTACAAGTGTAGCCCCCAATTCTTCCTTTTTGCTCCAGCTACCCCAAATTTACCCAATGTTGCCCCAAAACATTGGATAATGGGTTTCCCCCTTTATCAATGACTATAGCCTATGGGGTGGGATAGGCTACTTCATCCTCCCTTAGGCACTTAGTCAATAGGAAACATTTTAAAGTAGGGTACGAAAATGGTATAACCTCTATTTCCTTGAAACCTCTGTACTTAGAGAAGTGGGAAGGCTTGGCCTGATCGATATGTGTGCACATAGAACTGACATTGTTGTAAAATTAATCATTAGTCATGTGTTGCAATGAAAAATTAATCATTATTAGATACTTGCATCACACCATGCTCTAAATGTTGTGTACATAAGTGGCAAGGATGGCCCTTATTGTCTTTGTCATATAGTCAAGTGTGTTTGAAGCCTTTAAGATCTTTGTTCATGCATTCTCAAGCATATATGGGGAAACTGTTAGTTAGTATCTTCGTAGTTGCAGTGACACCATATGGATTATCAACAAGTATGGAACTTGTTTGTCTAATTAATTTGGTCTTTCTCAGCATATTAAGGACAAATTTGGCAAGTTCCTTTCTTTATGGGGAAAACATTGTGAAAGAGAGCCTTTTCATGTGTATGAATATTTGTGGGACAAGAACACAGGCAAGTGGTTGTTGTGGCAAGCTCTTGTCATTCTGAAAGACTTCAAGAAATTGATTGATTCTACCACAATATATTGATGATTCCCAAAGAATGTTTGTTCAAGCTAAGAAAATAATCTGGATAGTCTTGACTCCATTTGAAAGGATTGGAAATGGTCTCATGAGATACCATTTAAGGGCACTATTGAACCAAGGAATTATATGACAAGATCTGACAATTCATTCAGTGGAAAGTCATCTCAACAGGGAGTGGAATGTTTGAGACCATGAGTCAAGGTGGCCCTAGAAGTGTCATGATATGGGAAATCCCATTCGTATTTTAAAACTGAAGTACTTAGATTGTTGGTTCTTCACAATATTTTGGTGATAAAGGATCAATTTCATTTCATTTGTCTAACGAGTGGTTATTGTATGGCATATTGCAACTTTGAATCTATCTTTCAAGGCCATTAATATTAATCTCTGTTTTAATCTTTAATTTTTATGTTTCTTGTGTTCATTGGAATAATGCTCTGTTTGGGGGAAAATGGATGGTTCGAGAAGCAAGTAGAACTGTGGGATGTTATCTATCTAACAAGCCCTTCCTACTTATAGAAGTGACACAGTTGGGCAACGTTTCATGAGATGAACACTTTGTTCAATTTGGATGAAATTTCTGTATTTACTATTTAGATCAAGTTTGACTATGTAATTGTTGTCCAACATTGCCATTTTTAGGTAATATGTGGGAGTGTTAACTATTATTTCTTTTGTAGGAAAGCAACTCTTATTTGACTAATTTTTGGCTCCTGGATGTAACAACTGTAATTTTTAATGCAATATCTGTGCCATTTTCCCCTAAACTATTGTTTTTTAATTGCATGTCCCCTATTTATATATATTTAACAATGACTGTTGTGGTACTAATTACTATGTAAGTGAAACCCTCATTCAAGGATTTGATAAAAAAGGTATGTATTCATGATCCTTTTTCTTTTCTTCACTTCCGTGTTATATTTTATCATCATTTGAAGTGATAAACAATTTTCAACTTGCTAGAAATAAAAAAAATCTACATAAAAATAAAATTGGGTTTTGACCCTATGGGGATTTGACCCCAATTGTAGAGTAATCAATTGTATTATCATTAGTTTTACTCATCTACTCTCAATGATGGGATGTTTTTTGTTATTATCTATTCATTACCCTGGCTTCTCTACCCATGGATCCAACACTTTAAAGTGCCTCTACACTTGTGGGTGGCCCCCGAGGGGTGGTTTAGCTTATTATTTTCCACATCTTCCTGCATTTCTCAGATCTTGAGGTGCATAACAGCAAGTTACTTTATCATCTACAACCATTTACTAAAATCTATAGCAAGTTATTCACCTCCCAATTTGTAAGGGCTCCTATCACTCAACTTGGTGCTATTCTAAGAGTTATGTCTAGTATTTTGAGTGTCTTTATGCTTGCTAATTTGCATTTTTCTGCAGTCATATTTCATTTCCAGATTGCCTCTCATGAAGACCTTGACAAGACCACTATTTTGGGTGGTAAATCCACCAACTGATTTGGACAAGACCTACCCACTTATGATCCAAACCAATCCATTTGAAACTAGGCAACCCATAGAGCACCAAAATGCATAAAAACCAAAAACAAATAACAAAAATATGCACCCCTATCTTAAAGCCCAATCCTCAAAATTCTCAATCTCGAATTGGAACTGCAATCACCAGAAAAATACCAGAATGTATCAAACCAATGGAAGGCTTTAACTCTATCCTTTCTCATAGTTGGACAATACCTAGCATGGAAGTTGGGTTCAAGCCCACAGGTCAAAATTGGCACAGATGCAATAGTTGGTTGTGGGGACAATGTCTTCCTGCCAAAGACACTTATTGTTCAAATTCCAGAGACACGTCAATGCACACTTAATAGAAATGTTGATGTCAATTGAATGAAAATTTGGAGATAGGGATGGGTCCAAGCACAGGATTTGGGACATGAAGCAAAGTAAGGCACACATTCGTTTAAGTGAATCCAATGATGAAATTGCTTGGTACTATAACACCACAAGCAGACATTATTTAACTAAGTTGGGGTATTATCTTGCAATGCAAAACCTAGAAATATCAACAAATAAATGGTGGTTCAAGAAGCTGTGGATGAAGGGAATTTCGTCTTCATTTTCTTTCTACTAATTACTCATCCCAACAATATTGGGTAGACTGTAGAACAAAGAATAAACCAATTCCATATCCTCTACCCACTGTGGGAAGAAGAAATATGGCACCTATCATATGAAGCTTGCCCATTCCAATGAGGAATGTCAAACATTTAGGCCAAAAGAGCTCCAAAAGGAAAAATACTTCCTTTATAAGAATTATTGAGAGGTTGATGTCAACAATCCCAGCTACATTGACCCACACTTGATGCTAATGCACAAATCTAGCCTTGCCAGCAACAAGGAATCTCATTGTACATAGGACTGTCAAATCAAGCACGAACTAGCATATATGGTCATTGATAATGGCAACCAAAATAACCTTTTCTTGCTTCAATTGGAAAAGGAACTTAAGTTACCAACCTCAACTCACATTAGCTTGGATGGGTCAAAGATGCACATTAGATTGTGCTAATCAGTTGACAATAGATCAAACGGTTACTAAAATATGGCAAGATTTTGCCCAATATCTTATATGTTCTTACAAATAAAGATGAGAAGACTTATGAAAATAAGATGATGATTAAAAGTTTAACTAATTGCATAAGTGTAAGTAATATAAGTGGCATTTAAAAAATAAAAGGAAGACTACAAAAGAGGAATGCCACAAATGCAAATATATTGTAGTACATAAAATCAAAAAAATAATGAAGTCAATTGACGGAGAAATCAATGGTGTCATTGGTGGTTTTTTGTATCCTAAACACGGGAGTTACAATTAGATGTTTACAAATATGCCGCAATACATTCCCACTTTCCACCTGTCACCTAGTATTATTCTCACCTCTTCCTCCTTGCTTACAAGGAATTGTTCCCTAAATTAGCAAAATGGAAACCAGTATGTCTTCCCTCACAAGGAAGCCACATGTTTTCCATTGAAATGTGTGGCTGTGATATTCCTTTGGGTGATGAATGGGGAAGAACACTAGGACCTATCACCATGGATTTCTTGGAATTCTACATGAGTTTTCAAGAGAATGGCAACTCCTACATGCTCAAAGGTTTCGAAGCAATCATTAGAGAAATAATCAACTACCATTGTATGGAAAAGCTTGTGAAAAAGGGCCATTGTTTGAAAATGGGGGATATGTGAAATGTGAGGGAAAACATATTGGTTTCCATTTTTCTAATTAACTAGGTGAAAGACTCAACTATTTTATGTACTTCCTCATGGCTGACATGCTACGGGTGTTTTTCATGGGAGTCAGGACCATTGGGTCCATCAAAGAGGTTAGCCAAATTTTAGCCCAACATAATCAGTGTACCAAAAGAAATTTTTTAAAAGGGGCCACAAGTAATGGTATGAGTTGGTCCACAAAAATAGAAAAATTAGTTACTGTAAAGTGACACCACAACAATCAATGTTGCACAAGGATTTTAGTCATTGATATCTCTATAATACATTAGAATAGGATCGATTGTCCCTTCTTGTTCCGGATTACACATATGAAATGAAAGTGCTTTTGGATGCTTTTCAAGCAGTTTGTGGGAAACGATCTAGCTTAGTAGTCAAGAGGGTAGGTAGAGCCCTCTTCTGCAGGCTTGAAAGGGAAGGAGCAGTTTCCATAGTCATGGTCACACGGAACAAAAATATTTGGCAAGTAATGAGCGATTCAAATCCTAGCAATAATTAGCCAGCCAGTAACAAACAAAGCAAGTAACGATGCCGTAATGAACGAAAAGTGAGCAAGCAATAATTGCATAATATTAGCTTATCCCCCCTTAGCAGTGTTTAATTGCCATTCTTCAAGAAGATAATTTCACTTTCAAATGTAAGTTGGGGATTCAAAGTTGTGCTAGCCTTTATGTTGTCTCACTTTCGGGTGATCATTCAATACAATAAGCATTCAACTCCTTTATCTATCAAGAAATTATCAACTCTTGTGAGATTATATTTGGAGATGGATTACCGGGAAAAGAAGTGGGAAAGAGTCGTTCCCAAATAGTCAATTCATTCTTCTTCCCACGATGTTCCTACTATTAATTAAAGAGGAAAGTAACGGCCTTGACTCGAGAAATAAGCCTATCCCTATTATGAAGTCAAGTAATGCTCTCTGCCCAAGGGATATCCTAGAGGTCATTGTAGCACTCGACCTATTGATGGGTGTAGGGAAGCAGATCGTCCGATGGAGAGGTCATCATCGATGGTTGGAAGGCAAGGATAAAAGTATGCTCAAATGAGATGTATGCTGATTTCATTATTATGCACATCATTACAAAGTCAGGAGATTAGTGTGAAAGAAGAGAGAGAGGCCAATTATCTATCTATCATGAAGCAATAGAGTTATGTTGATTTCATTATTACGTAAATAATGATATAATCATGAGATTAGTGCGAAAGAAGGGAGAGGCCAATTAACTATATATCGTGAGCAGTGAAAGAAGAAAGGGATAGGAGTGTATAGAGCCTGACCGATCACCCCTATACACAAAGTAAGCAATCAAAACAGGATAAAGGAGTGAAATTCCCCTACTATTATTATTGAATCCTCGCCCTCTTGATTATTTCAGCATCATACATTCGTTATCCATTCAGATGTGTTCCCTTTCTACATAATAACTCGCATGTCGCATGAAGGGATAAGAGCGGGCAAAAGCTCCGTCAAACAAGAGGGTACAATGTTACTTGATATAGAAACATGATTTCAATTCCTCCTCTGAAAGTACAATCTGCCAAGTAATTTTATTTATAGTATCTATACATAATCGTGACTCGCCATTCAATTCAATGGGACGTGACTCACTTTGGTCCCACTTGGATTGATCGATTGGGAAAACACTAAATTGATCCGATCAATTTAGATCCATCAAAAGGAATATTGCATCTTGAATTTATCTATCCAATCTATTTATGTTTAGACTCATACCAACTTCTCCTCATAGCATAACCAACCTTACGCCCATTGCAATACATGGTCCATATGGGTTCCTGAAACAAATTTTCTCTTTTCACTATTCTCTCGCATTCCAGATTTATTCTCACCAATCCAGAAGCCATTTCCTTTACCAGAGAATTTGTCAAAGTCGCAATTTCTAGAAGCATCACAAGGTTGGGCCTCGGATCTTCCTGCACTACGAAATTCACACGCCTTGGGTTCCAAGCCCACAAGCGACTCTTGTGGCGCTTTTCCCTCCAATCCCTGAACCCTAGGGCTTGGAGTACCTCCCAAGCTACACAAAAATCAACAGCTTGGAGTTTATTAACTGAACAAACTACATATTATAGGAAAATAGAAATAAAGCAAAATGTCAATTTGCAGAGTGAAAATAGATTCAAGAAAACCCAAACTTCGTCGTCATTCGAGTGCCAATGACAGGTGGGCAAAGAACTAAGGTTCAGGGAAGTAGGACGAGGTTGTGCATAGCCTTTGAGGATGAAAAAAATGAATGAATATAAGAATATCCATGTCATCATTACATGGGTAGCAATTCGAACGCAATAAACGGGAAACCTGATATAGAACTTAAACGGTCCCCCTACTTTGAATGTTTTCACAAACCAGTCCAGGGAGACTGAATATGGATACTTCCCATTGGCATCGCATTGCATCTTTTGTATCTGATTCTTCACATAATCAAAGGGCAGACTACATGTAGATGCAAAAAAAATAGAAACGACACTTGCACCAACCACAGTTGTAGCTTCAGAAAGGCCCATGGTGTCCTTGAAAAATTCTACAGACTGATCATAAGAAGCAAGCATACCCATATTTAAGGCCATTGCTTAGAAAACTGTTGGACCCGCCCCTTTCCATAGGGCTAGAACCCCTTCATCACCAATAATACGGTATAGTGCATGGAATGATTTTTTGTAATGTCGTCATTGCAAAGCAGGCAGCGTTGCATCCGCCTGCATGCGAATGAGAGCTAAATCTACAGGACTTCCAACACATGCTCCAATAGCTCTTGTTGTAATTTCACAAAGAGCCTTCTTATAGAGAGGTAGTGGTTTCCCATCATTAACGGAAATTGCTTTGTTTGTCAATATCCTAAATGATCCAAGACGTGTTGGTGTATAAGTTGCCTATCTTAACGAACTAGCTAATAACCCCTTGTAAAAAGCACCAAATCCCTTGTCCCTTAGCATGTTCTTTGCAACATTATAACCCGAACCTTGACCCAACTGAATGCGCACCTTGATCATGTCCACAGGTTGGATGGCACACATGGCGAGCATACCAGAGGCTCCTCCATTGACAAATTGCTTCATTGCATTCCACACGATTCATGTCTTGGGCTTCTCCCCTGCCATCTCTCTGAAGGACTCAAACACCCGATCGATTTGAAACTGCCCTCCTTCCTCTTCTTGACGTCACCATTGATATGAGAAAAAACCGTCAAGAAGAATTTGTCTTTCTACGCATCCTCAACAAGAAAGAAGAAGAATAGGAAGAGATTTTATCTTCGTTGTGTTGCAATGTCTCCTATTGGAGGGGTGAACTAGCACACGTCTCCAATTTTAATTGCTCCAAGGATGACGAAAACGAATGTCTTCTATTACCACTATCTCCTCACCCAAAGAGGAAACGCTTATCGCGTAAATTTATTTTTAATAATATAAAAATATTTAGAAAAATACATTATTAATAGCACAACGTAAAAATGTTTATAAAACTAATATATATACTAGCAATTACCCCTAAAGGTGCAAAGGTACACCAAAGGAATAGAAGATTTGATAAGATCATCTCACCACAAACAAAGCCAACTAATTGTTATATGCATTCACATAAGTTCTATCAAACTCTCCACTGCAAGCGCCATGAGGCGAGCCTATTGTTCACAACCTAGGCATGAGCACAAAGTGTTGACAAACCTTTCCCTAAGTGTGCCACGCCCAACTATCCATCTTTTCTAAGTCACACGGTGATGCTAGCCCTAGATTTCTATTAGGGCACGAGATCGATCTTTGTTGAGGTCCTAGATCCAACAACTCGTATTCCCATTGTTGCCCCTTACCATTTGGGAAAGTGTTCTTTTTTTAGACAAATTAATGACCCAACAAGTAGGCGGGAGTGTGTGTACATCTCACATCTCATAAAGATAAGCATCTGTTTGATGGGAGAAATTTCAACATTTAAATTGGAGTTAGTTTATGCAAATATTATCCTGGACTAACATTTTTAAACATGGAGATAATCTTTAAAATTGATGTCGAAACAATCCAGACTCTCTCGCAAGACACTTCAAGGACCTATTTTTCCGAAAGTCTTTTATAGATATTAAGTTTGACACAATTGGACCCACATGGAGGAATGGTAGATGGGGATCTTATGGCATTTCAAAAAGACTAGACCACTTCTTTGTGAAGAAAGGTCTAGCTAACCATCTCACCAATTTGAGCTCATGGGTTCTTCCCTTGCAAATATCTGATCATTTTCCTCTATTTTTAGTCTGGAAGACATTTCAAAAGGGAAGCCCGCTCCCTTTAAGTTTAACAATTTTTGGTTGAAAGACCCAAAATTCATCTTAATGGTCTAAGACTTCTAGACAAAATTCAATCTGAGCATTGGCAATTCGGCCATGGACAATCTCTCTATAAGTTTAAAAAGCTAAAATAGGTAGTTTGTTTATTGGCTTGTTATCTAAAAAAAGAAAGGAGTAGAGAAATTATACAAATCAACGCCCATATTAAATCTTTGGAAGATCCACATTCAACAAACTACTTCTCGGAGGCTTCCAAACATAAATTAGCAGAATTTGACAAAAAAATGAGAATACTTTTGCGTCAAGCATAGGAATGGCAACAGAAGATTCGTCAAATGTGGATTGATGAAGGGGACAAAAATACTAGATATTTCCACAACTAGACTTCGAGGGATTGTATGCAAAATTCTATTTGGAAAATCAAGAACGACGCTAGGAAAATTATTTATGGACAAAATGATATTCAGAAAGAAGCATTCAGACATTTCCAATCATCACTGAGAGTAAGAGATGCTCCTTCCTCTCAGAAATATATGGACTTCGTTTCTCTATATCCGCAAATGGTGGACACGGAGAATCTCCTCTATATTTTAGGAGTATGAAGTCTCCTTATTATTTGTGAAGGAGCAAGGATCTATACCCTAAATCAAGTGGGAATAGGGATCTCCTCTCTGGTTGATAGGGAGTAATGATAAACATCACATTTGTATTATCCTCATCATGTGCCATGCACTAGGCCAAGACTAACAATCATACATCTAAGTGAAGGGCATGGAGGAAGAATGGAAAATGGAAGATTAAATAAACATCTATGATTTCCTTGATGAGAGAAAATCCAAAATAGGAAGTGGACTGACACTCTTTGAGGATTGGATAAGTATCCAAGACAAGAGTGGTTGAAAAGGACCGATATTCTTTGAGGATTGGGAATCCAAGATAATAATAGTCCTAAAAGGACATACCTAGTGAACATCCGAGTGGGGTATGCCCCAATTCATAAAGGAAATTGCCAATACACGCAGCCATGCCCCAATTTAGAAAGAAAATTGCTAATACACCCATTGGTAAAAAAATTGGACCTTTTAGGGATTTATGATTGGAAAAGAAAAGAATCTGAACCTTTTTGAGATTCATGATTGAAACTCTTGCAAAGCCCATGCTATTTTTCTATCATCCTTATCAGTTTAGTGTCATGTCATTTGTCCAATAGATATTGAATATTTATGGCAAACTCGATCTATGCTTCTCGTATTTGGGGAGAAATGCTTGCCAAAATATCGTTTTTTGAAAGACGTATACCTACGAGGATTTGACTTAAGGCATTCAAGTGTTTTAATTTATGCACTATTAGTAGTATCATAGCCACATGTAGTTGCATTTATCAATAGTCTGTAGGGACATGTCCCCTGCATTTCCTGCATCCCTTCACTCCAGGGAGGGGAAACATAGATGTCTCAAGGCATCACTGGGATGTAAGAGATAGACGGTTTGCCATCCCCGAGATGTTCCACTATCTCCAAGGGATGTCCCAAGACATTTCCAGGTGCTACAGTGATGCGATGTTATATTCAATGGAAATGGAGAGTTCCACTGCATGTTTTAACAGTTTAAGGGTTTTGTAAAACACCACTTTTTATCCCATCTTCATTTCTTCTATGTCCTGGAAAATACCATTTTCCATGCAATTTCAAAAATATCCAGAATATGGTAGTATGGTAGATATTGACTTAAGTACCATGAATATGTTTTCAATTTGCAAAAATTGTCTACGAAAGAGTCCAAAATTTCAAAAATTCCATAGAAATCAATACAGAAACAATTTCCATAAAATCCATT
The DNA here is from genome assembly GCA_034641835.2 of Pinus albicaulis. Classification (NCBI taxonomy): domain Eukaryota; kingdom Viridiplantae; phylum Streptophyta; class Pinopsida; order Pinales; family Pinaceae; genus Pinus; species Pinus albicaulis. Next base: position 37,613,835 of record CM076572.1, on the reverse strand, counting down.
GGCATCTAAAATTCTTATAAAGTTACTTCAAAATAATTTGACATTAACTACACTTAACAACAGTGTTGCATGACAGAAATTTGGAAAAAATCAGTGAGGATCTAAAATATGAATTGACAAAAAATAGCTGAACAATAATAAAAAATGAACTAGAAAACCTGAAGAAAAAACTCTGACTTTTTCGTTGCATCCGCAATTTTTTTCAAAAATTGGCAAAAGGGAGTATTTTTGGCTCAATGACACGTTTCAGGCAGATCTCACCAATTAATTAGTGGTTTATGCAAATATTGTTTAACAATGCATTAACGAAACCAATGGAATTAATTGCAAACATTGTTTATACCCATCTGACTCTTTAGCTTAAAGGAGTAAGCTACTATGACATACACCATAGATTTGTCAGGCACTTGGATTACTAGCTATGAATCAACGATTTTTATACACATTGTATATACTCGTTTGTTACATTCATCTCACCATATCCAAAATATTACACGAGATGAACATTATCTAACAAGGAAAAATGATGCATATGAGGATTTCATAGTTCACTTAGTATTTCCAATAATCGCTACAATAACATTGTCCAGCTTTGAAATGTTGGAAACGATTGGCACCCTGACACTGAAATTTTTTTCTAGAATATGGGAAAGTGGCAATCACCACATACTCAAAGTTTATGATGACCCACATAGGTGTCCCGGGGTTGTGTTTAAAAGACCAATTGAAAATGTCGGCTTCTCACCGTGTTGACAATAATATTTTGCTTCGGCTTCTCCTTCACAACATTAGTGCAAATCACGTGAGAAGCATACCCTGCTACCTTTCATCATCATAAACAATCTTTCCAACTCTGCAAAATTTTTATCTGATAGATATATAACCTTTCTCCCACAATAAAAGTATACATCTACTTATTCATCCCAATCCAGCTGCATCCAAATCTCTTTTTGGTAGAAGCTAGAAATGGAAATCCATGAAAAGAAATCTGAAGAGAGCCTAATATGCCGCTACCAGAGTGAACATATGAAACAAGATTAAAATCTTGGCCAGGCGTGCTTTTTGGAAATGTCAGCATGTCTATAGGAATTTGTTGAACGGGTCTGTCCATCGTTACACTATGCGTTATTGCAACCTGGGGATACTCTTGCGACCCAAATACTGAGTGGAACTCCTGTTTATTGCCTCCTACTTGATTGAACTGCTGCAATCCTAGTGCAAACAATTCCTGTGTATCTGAAGCTCTGTTTCTTAACTGTGTCGAACTACTTGGGGCTAGAAATTCAAGACTATGTGAGTGCTTCTTAGATGTATTTAATACAGAACAGTGTATAAAACCTGAATGATCTGTAGCCATAGCCATCGACAAATTACCAATCGGGGATGATACAGCCTGTAAGTTGTAGGCCAGAGTGGAAATTTCCTTACTTGTTTCTACCACAAATTCTTGTTGGGGATTCGAAATAGGTACCAAATTTACATCTTGACAGGAATGAAACATAACAACATGTTGCAGCACTTCCTTATCAATAGATTCAATCTTAGCAGATAGCATCTGTCCCTTCATGCATGCCTCTTCTGGCTGAACCTGTTTCCTGATGGCAAGTTCAGGCTCAACTCCCTTCATCTTTTGATTCTGTTCAAACATCTCAACTTGTTCAAACCCCATTGAAAAACCAGTCACCGAGAAAAATGCAGGAACAGTTGATAAAACTTCAAGCTGGGGATTTGGCAATGCTGACGCACAATGTTGAGACCACATTTACATCTAACCATGTTCAAACCCCATTGACAAACTAGGCACTGAATAGGACACAGAAACAATTATCAAATAGGGTTCAAACAGTTATCAAATAGGGTCCAACTATAATAGAGCAATTCTTTGAACAAAGTAAGTGACCTTTCTGTAAGACAATTTTCATAGTTTTGCTTGAAGACAATTTATCGCACTCTAGGTTTTTAATTTATCATTTTGGTAAGAGGCTTGTGACTGGGACTCTTCTGTCACACAGAAGATGGCCAAAAAAATAATTGAAGTGACTTGCATTTTATTATTCTCCATATTCACAAGAGATCAACTTGCAAGTTCTATTAAGTTTGTGTATGTGGTTGTCCATTTCAACTTGTGAACATAAAGCCCCAAGTGTATGTGCATCTTCTGCGTCCTGAAAATTAGGTCTGTGCCTAGCAACAATATTGTGCCACGTTCTCTCAAAAAGAGCCTTGAGATTTGGGGATTGTGAAACTTTCATTAAAAAATATCCTCCTTTTAAAATGATTTGTAAACCGAGAAGATGAACTTACAAAAATTAATCAATTTACATGATTTTTTTAAACAATCGAAGGTCTTGAAGGAGGCAGTGCTTGTAGCAGAACAAAATGAGTGTGATGTTAATATGTTAGCAAGGCCGCTGCAGGGGATTTTTTCTGTTGTTGTATCGAATATGGAAACAGGGGAATATTTATAGAATCACTTCCTGGTGCGAAAGGAACATGTTAAACAATACAAAAATTTAAATAACTTACCTTATCTAGATTCTCCGACTCATTTGTTCCTCTTCATAGGCGCTTCGGAAGTTTCGTCGTCCTTCAAATTTCGAAGCAATGAAATGATCTTGCTCAGCAGCAATCAAGGCGTTTCCTTTGGAGTCTCTGTGGATAATCCCTTTCCCTGAATATGGCGTTGGAGAATGGTACCTCTATGGATTCTGCAGATGCAATAGATGGTCGTGGCGGGAGGCAACCGGAGGAGAAGGGAGAGAAAAAGTGATCTCATTGCAAAAATTCCAGCTCTTTGAGCATGTGGCATTCTTCCCGGTTTGCAGGGAGGAATTGGGAGCAGCGAGCAGGCGGGGGAATTGAAAATCATCTAAAATTAAAATTAAAATTAAAATTAAAAATTAAAAATTAAATGTTAATAATATATATATATATATATATATATATATATATATATATATATATATATATATAGTATTAAATTAAAAATTCAATAAGGTATTAAATTGTATATAAATTATTTAATAGGTAAAACTTATGAATTAGTAGTAGTTTTATGAAGTGATATTTAAAAATTAAAATTATGTGGTTTTCTCTTGTTTTAATATAGACATAAAAATGTATGATAACATGTCCAGTTTGATAATTATTGTTTTTTTTTTACTAAACTTCCACTTATCACAATGAGACTAATTGTCTAGATTTACCATTATGAGAGGTTATGACCAATGGAGTAATTTTTATTGGGCCTTTTATCTTTACTAATATTTGCACAACCTTACCAAATTTTGTACACTAGGAATAACTCTCACGGCCTTTACCAATGGACATGAAAAGGGCCTTAGACTAAGAATATGGGCACCATTATTATTCTTTGCAAGATAAGAATTAGTATGAGGGAAGGTAAAAAAAAAGACTTTTATTTCTAAAATGAGGCTTTTCATGCTCAAGGGCCATGAATTTGGCATTGAACAACCACATAGATCCTCTCTAAATTTTGAAAATTGAATGGCTAATGTAACCACATCCCTTCCACCCCCTTAAAGATTCTCAGGTCGAGGAAGGTGTTAACTATTTGACCCATTCCCCAAGGTTTGTTATGCAAATGGGGTTACCAAAAACTTCATTTTTGCAAGTCTGCTAAATTTAATTTTAATACCACCATGACAACCAGCTCGTCAAAAGCTTGTTGTCAATATAAAATTTTCCTTGATTAGAGTTTCAGATGAAACGTTATGTTCATTAGAAGTTTCAGCCTATTAACAGAGGCCATGTCATTACAAGGATGCCATGTGGCACCCATGTGTCTGAGATGGAGCGCAATGGCCCATGTTGCCTCGACATCAAGGGTTTTCTCATTAACTCCCTCTGTTCTAACCTCAAGTTGAGGCTTGAGGTTCGAGATCTAAGATCTGATAAGGTCTTGGCATTGATGTTCCTTGCATCTTCACACTTGAGCACTTTCGGGCCAATGGTAGAGATCCAATATCGTCCCATTGGTATCAGGCCCCTCTAAACGTGACTCATGTGACTCTCCCTAAGGTCCAATGGCATGGTTCCATAACCATGGTTATGTCCTGGTCCCACACTCTTCCTTTTCACATATGTTTGTTATGTTTTTACTCAACCGAAATAACTAGTAATGCGGATCCTCCCACACCCCTCGAACAATGCTTTTAAATGTGGGGAAGGTGGACCCTACAATGAATCTCAAATATTGATCGGAGGATGCCAATTTGGCTTTAGCACTAAAATTCAGCAATGCCCCCCTTTGACTCATTAAACATCGATTAACAAGGGGAACCCCTTAATCAGTCTTGACCCAGCAGGGATTTCACCTAGTTAACTTTCTTGGCGTTTAAAACCCACTCCATGGCCGAAAAAAAAATGATACCACTCTGCTTTATGGGCCAATTAGAGTGATTCCTCCAATGTAAAAAAGAGACATAACCTACTTCTAGGGTGGGGCATCCACCAGACGATGCCAATTTCCATGTCACTTTCCACGCCATCTTGGGGTCTCAACATCAAGATTTTCTCCTCTCGTCCCTCTATTAAAATACCAATAACTCAGGTCTAAGGTTCACGACGTCAATTTAGTGTAGCTAGTAATAAAGTGGAGCCCACCAGCCCAATTCATCTCAGGATCTCGGCATCAGGGTTTTCTCCTCACCTTCCCCCATTTAAAGAGCTGAGATCTAAGGTCCAAGGTTTTGTAGTCGATATAAAAGTTCCAACACTCTAGGTTGCACATACCACCTTATATTATCACATGGAATCCATGTGTACCCTGGACGTATCTCGTGGCACTTCCATGATAACGCAACATGGGGTTCACAATGCCTTTGTTACACCGCGAGTGTATTTGGCCTTAAATAAATCTGAACATTCACATTTTTGCAATCACTTACCACCCTCGAATCCAAGGACTTCTAAATAGCTTATGGAAAGGTTCCACTATGACAAATTTTCAATGGTAGGCCAACCCTCTAACAATAGGAACAAGGTTTATCCCTTGTTGTATCTGGGCTATCGAAATGTGTGCACCCTTTGCCACCCCCAAATCCTCAAATACAAATCAACTTGAACCAAATTTGGCCCTAGAGTTATTTGGGCCTTCACAAAAATGTTGGCCCTTTCTAACCTCGGATTCCCAGATCCCAAGATATAAATTAAATTTAAATAAATACAACCCTATAGTAATATGGGCCTTCACAAAATTGTTGGCCCTTTCTAACCCTAGATTCCCAAACTCAGATTTTGATGACGAGCAAAGGAAAAGGGAAGAGGATAAATGTTCAAGGCAAAAGGTGACGGTCTCCATTCCAAATTTCCTAGATTTATGGCATAAGGGCTGAAGTCTTGAACCTCAAATTTTTATTAATATCTAGTACTAGGAACTAGTGCCCATGACACCTATTAAGCAATATTAGGAAGAGGAAGGGGGCAGATCCCAAACACAAAATTTCACATTTTTCAACAAAACCACTTCAAGATATTATCCTTGATCATTCCAACCCTCCAACCTCTTACATGCTAGTTAAATTCGTTTAAAATAATGTATCTATTAATCAAATAATGTTATCAGACCAACTATGATATCAAAATAAGAGGATATGCAACCCCTCTAATGAATAAAATAAGTCCTTTGAGCAACTACTGGACTATTACATTCCTCGACGATAACAATTAGGTGAATGAGCATAAATACACAATTTATCATTTCAGTCATGAACAAGTTATTATACAACACAATCCATACATTCATTGAATCCATAACATACACGATAACATGCCAATTCATGAGCATAACATTGATCTTCATTGTTTGGGAATTCATTAACATCGAGGGATATACAAGAGCTCACACAGATATATGCAATTCATGGAATATCACAATTCACGACTCAATATATCAATGCATTAATTGACTTATTTGAAAGTTTAAATATGATTGAAAACTAAAGGAGGGTCTTCAAATCTCCACCCAACCATAGGCTAGTTGTACTGCAACTTTCTTACCACTGACCACATCCAAGCTAGATCCAAAGTTTGAAGGAATGCTTACTCATGGACAATTCACACCAAGCTTGGTAGCCACTCAAGAGATGGAGTTCACTGTCTAGGTAATTTCTCAACTTCCCTCTGGCAGTAAACACCACGATAACTCACTTACTTCTTCAAGTCCAATTACAGGGCTTTGCCTAAGGTCCATATGAACTATTTCTTAGTCCAAGCACTACTACAAATGGCTAATTAGTTACTAAAAAAATGACTAAATTTTGCATATAAATGACTATTTTTCTGTCGGTGACCAATAGTAACAGTATGCTATAACGCGACCAACTTTTAGTCGTTTTTAGCTTAGTCGCTAATTGGTTGTCTCAATTTTATCGTCTAGTAGTATATTTATTCATAAATTTGGTCATTAACTTAGTCATTAATTTCCATATTTAATCACCAAATATACAACAAAATATATTACTAAATGACCACATGAGAAAACCAATTAATAACCAAAGAAATATGACCAACATGTTGGTCGTGTTATAAGATATTGTAAATTAGCTACTAATAGTAATATATATGCAAAATTTAGTCATCATTTGAAACCAATTAATGACCAAAAAAATATCACTAAATTTTGGCCGTGTTATAAGATACTGTAAATTAGCTACTAATAGTTGTATATATGCAAAATTAGTCGTCATTTGTAATACAAAATTTATCATTTGCAACAGTAATTTGTGTTTTTTTGGTAGTTTCATATTCATATTATATAAATGACTACTTTAGTAGTTTATATTCATTTCATTTACTTTCATTAACAATCATTATAAGCAATTTCAATACTCCTTGGTCTTCTTTTTTTTGCTGCCATTACGAGCCCATGCTGCCTGACCTAGTGGCTCCCTGATCACAGTGCTTGGCCCTGCAGCCGTCATGGCTCACCCAGAGCTTGATCCAGGCGAGGTTCCTTCCAGCGACGACCCTGCCTCCCCTCTCCACGCTCAACCTTTGCTTCTTTATTCGCCTCAATGGGACCTCATAGAAGCAGACCAACAATCTCCAAATTCGTTAAAAAACTTGAAGCAATCCCCGAGATCAACCTGCCTTCCAATCTTCCTAGGAGAGCAACGATATCACTGTCTAAAAAAGGGATGGTTGGGAATTTTACTGGTCTATGGCCTTCCCCCAAGACCGTCTAAAAATGGGTGGAACGAAATTGGGCACAAGTCACGCAGGATAAGATCTCCATTCGATTTTGCGGCAGAGTTTATTACACTTTCCACTTTGAATCCAAGGGTAATCGTGATTTAATCTTCAAAATCGGTCCATACTTCATGGACACCAGAGGTTTATATTTGAACAGATGGACGCCGGACTTCGATCTGGAACTGGATGTCCCTAATGCAGTTCTGATTTGGGTCAGGTTGCCGCATCTTCCCTTGCATTTCTGGGGAGATGATTCTGTAAGAGCAATAGGGAATGTTGTTGGAATGTACATCAACATAAGCGAGCCAAAGGATAATATGTAGTCATGCACAAGGGTCTGTGTCGAGGTTGACCTAGGAGAAGGACTACTGGAAGCCATCAAGCTCAAGGTCGATAACTGGACACACATTCAACAGTTGGACTACGAGCAAATACCCTTCAAGTATAAGGTATGTCACGAATATGGCCATTTCGCTAATATATGCAACAAAAAAGAAGATAATGATAAGCAAACTGGAGAAACTCAAGATCCAAAATGGGAACAAGTAAAAAAAAGAAGAAGACTGCAAACAAATATCAGCCTGCCCCCCTCCTCCTCCTCCTCCTCCATCTCCTTCCCACAGATCCTCTGCTCAACCTTCCTCCTCCTTCCCAGAAACCTCCCCCATCCTAGGCTCCAACCCTTTGGAGCCCCTTTCCATTCCATCTGACCCCCCAAACCCCTCCCTCTCCCTCCCCTTCATTCCCTGGAACACCTTTGAACTCTCCTCTCCTCCCCCGAGCTCCCCTCCCCCTTAGGGCCTCTTTACCTCTAACCTCCCCTCTTGGAGCCCCCCCCCCCATTCTCACTAGTCCCCCTCCTCCCTCCTCGTACTGTATTCTAACAAGAAATCAATCCAAGGAATCCCTATTCTATATCAATCACTCCAAGAAAGCAGGAAGGAAGTCAAACAAAGAATTAAGAGATGAGGCAATTGTGAAAGACCTCACCCTAGGAACACAACAACCAATGGAGAGCTACCTTGATAAAGGCAAAAATATCAAGGAAAAAATCCAACAGGTTCACAAATGGAAAGGTCCCTCATCCTCAATTCCCAATAAATAATGAAAATTGTCTCTTGGAATTATAGGGGGTCGGGTGATCCCTTCAAACAGAATCTCATCAAAGACCTCATCAACAAGGAAAAACCATACATCCTCCTTTTCCAAGAGACAAAAATAAGCAGTCAAGAGATAGATAGTATCACAACAAAAATAAATAACTAAAACTATGAAGGAAAAGCTATTTCAGCCAATGGTGCATCCAGAGGGATTTGCACCCTTCGGAAAAAAGGAAAATGGAAAATGCAGGATTAAATAATGTATAAATTTATATAACTGATATGTTATACATCCAAGATTCTCCTGATCACACACTATTTGACTTCATGCAAAATACATAATCTCTTCTACCTACATAATCTCTTCTACCATTGATCATTAATTGTGGAAATAAAATCAATTGCATGCACACATTAAAACCATAAACATTCACACATATGAACACAATAATTTATGGGAAAGCTTAAAGCTGAAAACCCCCAACTATTTGTATATTATATGTCATAGAGATCATGTAACAATCATCATACAAAGCTCCTCACAAGCTCTCAGTACAATCTCCAATTGCCACACACTAATCAGGTCCGATCTAGCAAAACACATGCTCCAATCTTTGCCACATGCTAGCCTGCCTCTATTGCGCAATCACTGTTGAAGAATGGCTCTGAATGAACTCGAATTGGTCCAGCCTTGCTCACGCAATCCTCATTAGCATCTCCAACCACTGCGTGTTGCAAATCATGCAACACTATAGTCACAACTGATAGTCACACTGCTCTTTCACCTACCTCTTCACTGGTCTCCTGATCCAGGTGGATATTGGTGGCCACCCGCCTATTCCACTTGGGTCCCCACCATTGTCTCTTTCAGTTTTTTATTTTTGGCATAACTTACTATTTTTAGCAGTTTTTTGGGTCCTGAACTTCCGGAGCCGTTTTGAGGCCCTAAACGACGTTTTTTGGGCATCGCGCCTCCAACAAATATCATTCCATTTCGAAATGATATTCGTGGCAAAAGTTGTAGTCCTCGGATAGAAATTTCTAATGATGTATCATGTGCGTCAAACAGAGATAGTATGACAAAGTTACGTCCCTGGGAAGTTGAAACACCAATTTACCCAAACGGGGCCCATAGTTTTGGCTCTTCATCTCCTAGGGTTAGGTTTTTGGATGTTTAGGGTTCTCCATTGTTTCTAAATAATAAATAGGCCCTCGAGCCTCATTGTAACTCAGTTCAGAGGCCTGTAGCCTCCACATCTCTTCTCAGAGATAGCTACCAGCGCCCTAGCTAGTTTTATTTCCATTCTGTTTGTAAGCAAATTTCAGTTCTTTGATATTAATGAAATGAAGTGTTATTTCCTTGCCATCTACGTATTTATGGTTATATGTTTTGATACATTGCGTTCTGGATAAATCCGGATCGGTGGTATCGGAGCGGTCTTCTTTTCTCGATCCTTCTTTGCATGTCCCCAACAAGGTCGTGGTATAAGGAGTAAGGGCTTGATACGGTGGAACCTTTGCGAATCGGCCACCATGAAACCTCGACGGACGCCCATGGAGGACGAAAATAAAGATGAGGGAGAAAGGAGATCTATCAAAATATTGCTCGAGGAGGCCCTCGAAAAACAAAGGAATGCAATGATGGATAACTTTTCTCGGATCCTTCAACGCGCACGGCCCGGCATCTGCATCCAACATTCACTCTGGAGGTGCAATTCCCTTTAAGGTACGGGTAAAATTTGACATTCCCATATTTGAGGATCAAATAGATGCAGATGCCATAGATAGATGGTTCAATCTATTAAAATGATTTTTCTCGGTTCATGACTTTTCCTACAAGGAGAAGATTATTTTTGCACTCCTCAAAGCTACCCTCCATGTCAAGGACTGGTGGGAAGAACCTCTTTGTGAAAGCAAGGACGGGGAAAAGCAACCTCTGCGATTTCTCGGTGCACCAACTTGAGATTCTTTCGAGATGCCGTCAGGAACACTACTATCCGTGGGGAGTTATGAGGACAAGTACATACAATGGACCATGCTGCGACAACAAATGGATCAAGATGTGCATGAGCTGACGAATCCGTTCCATACCCTACGCACAAAGTTGGGTATCAAAGATTCAGAGAAACATCTGGTGCTAAAGTATTGCAGCTGTCTGCACAGATACATTCAGGAGGAAATGGAGTTCCTCAACATCTCCTCACCTGGTACGGCATACTGGTATGCTGCCAAGATTGAGAAGAAATTCAAACAGAAGAAGCGAGACTTTGGATCTGCGAATCAAAAGCAAGGGAAAGGTGCTTCCAAACTACAGAACAAAGACATATCCAAGGCATGGCGGCTAAAGACAACTCATCAAAGCCACAAGAAAAGAACAGCACCGCAAAGCCAAAGAAGGACACGGGAAAGTGGTGTGAGTTCCATAAGAGCTACACTCACAACACAAGTGAGTGTCGAGAGACTGACGATCACTAGTGGTGAGATGAAGAGCTTCGAGTCTCGCACATGCCTGGAGCTGCGAATCGGAGACCTAAAAATGGGAAAGAAAAAGGGAAACAGATTATTGATGCGGAGCCCAATGCCACGGTTGCCAGTACAAAGATCCAGAAGGAGGAACCGGAAGATCCAGAGGAGGAGGAACGTCTCTTCCGCTCCCAGATGTGGGTAAAGGGCTCCCCTGTACAGTTCATTGTTGACAATGGGAGCCAAAAGAACCTCATTTCAGCAGACGCCGTGAAGCGGTTGGGCTTGCCGACCACAACTCACCCACATCAATACACCATCGGGTGGCTTCACCAAGGACGAGATCTCCACGTCAGCCAGCAGTGCCGCCTTTCCTATAGCATCAAGCCCTTCACGAATGAGATATTATGTGATGTTGCTCCTATTGATGTTTCTGATGTATTATTAGGACAACCATACTTGTGGAAGTGTCATGTCGTGTATGAGTCTCGACCTCATCTTTGTTATTGTTACTTTGAAATAAGTTGTACACGATACAGTATGACCTCTATGACTATCTCTTTTATTATTCTTTGAAAAACAATCACATTAAGCTCATTTCCCAAACCAGGAAATTCGTTTTCCTGATGATCCGCCCCCAGGGCAAGAAGAAGACTGTGGCCACGACCTCCGGACAGGGCCCCTCTGCACGACAACAACAAATGGATAAGGTCGTGGAGGAGTACGGGGACATCTTCACCTCACCCACAGGGGTTCCTCTGCACTGCCAGGTCAAGCACCCGATTGATCTAACCCCAGGTGCGCCGCTACCCAATGGACCGATATATTGACGCTCTGTTCTCGAAAATTATGAAATCAAGAGGCAGATTCAGGAGCTGTTGTAGAAAGGTCACATCATACCAAGTTCATGTCGCCACAGCAGAACTTTGATCATGTTGGTATAGAAGAAGGATGGGGCAGTGGAGGCTACGTGACTATCGGGCGAACAAGATCAGCGTCGGAATAGGTGCAATCCCACGGAATGACCTTACGGACCAACTCAGGGGAGCAATATTTCGGCAAGATTGACTTTGGTCATGCAGGTGTCACAGGGTACCAATTGAGGCCTCGTGTGGAGAGAGCGCGAACCCAAGGAAGGCCTTTTTGAATGGCTAGTCATGCCTTTTGGGTTGACGAATGCTCCCGCAACCTTCATGAGGATGATGGATGACATCTTGCGGCCATTCACCAACTCATTTGTAGTGGTGTACTTGGATGACATTCTGATCTTCAGCAAGACTTAGGAAGAGCACCTTCACCACATCCGACAAGTCCTCCAAACACTGCGGCAACACAAGTTGTGTGCCAATTTGGAGAAGTGCACTTTTGGCATGACCCAGGTTCAATATCTGGGATACATTATTGATGAAAGGGGGGTGCATGTGGATCCAGCCAAGATCCAAGTCATTCAGGATTGGCCAGCCCCGACTACTATAACAGAGCTTCACAGCTTTCTGGGTCTTGCTAATTTCTACCGTAGATTCATGTTGGGATTCTCTCATATTACTTGGCCCTTGAGTCAAGTCACCAAAGGAGGAGCGAGAGAAAAATTCTTTTGGTCGGAACCTCAACAGAAGGCGTTCAAAGAATTGAAAAATCGCCTCTGTTCTGCCCCAGTGCTCACCTTACCAGACTTGCAGCAGCCATTTGAGATCGAGAAAGATGCCTCTGACTATGCTATTGGGGCAGTTCTTACTCAACAGGGACATCCAGTGGCATATCACAGTGAGACATTGTCTGAGACAGTTCGCAAGTATCCCACCTATGACAAAGAAATGTATTCCATTGTGCAAGCCTGTCGACAATGGAAGCATTACATTTTGGGAAAGGAAACAATCATCCACACAGACCACCGGCCCCTGCAGTTCATACAGACACAAGGGAAGTTGCAGAATGATCGCCATCAGAAGTGGTCCACATATCTGCAACAGTTTCATTTGAATATCAAGTACAAGAAGGGTAGCACCAATAATGTTGCAGACTGCCTCAGCCGACCACCGATCGTGGCGCTCACCACCGTGCTCAACTCTTGTGGGCACGAGACTTCTGATTGGCCGCTTCTCTGTGAGAGTGACCCAGAATTCGGCCACACTTACAAGGAACTCTTGGGGGGCACGCAGGTTCCAAATTTTCACCTCCAAGATGCACTTTCATGTCACCTGGGACACCTTTGTGTTCCTTCAAGCGAGCGTGCCAAGATGATATGGGAAGCACACTACAGTCGAGTCGCTGGGCATTTCGGGGTCGAGAAAATAGTAGCAATACTACAGAAGTATTTCTATTGGCCGAACCTTTGAAAGGATGTCAAGAAGCACATCAGATCCTGCACTGCTTGTGCCATTGCCAAACCGACCATCAAGAAGCAAGGCCTATATACTCCTCTACCTACCCCTAGTCGACCTTGGGAATCCATCTCCATGGATTACATGTCGGGCCTGCCTTCTACTAAGCAGGGAAATGATTGTGTTTTCATGGTCGTTGACAGATTCTCGAAGATGGCCATTATGGCGGCCTGCAAGAAGAATATCACAGCAGAAGCCACTGCTAAACTCTTCTTTGAACGAGTGTGGGTGCACTTTGGGATCCCACAGTCTATCATATCAGATCGGGATAGCAGTTTCCTCAACACATTTTGGTCCAGCCTCTGGTCGATGTTGGATACCAAGCTCACCAAGTCCACAGCTTTCCATCCCCAAACAGATGGCCAGACAGAGGTCGTCAACGGAATGATTGTACACATTCTGCGCATGTATAATTCAAAGCATCCACGCACATGGGACGAGAGCCTCCCTTATGTACAACATAGTTATAATCGGGCTCTCCACAGTTCAATCGGCCATATCCCCTTTGAGGTGGGCTTGGGATTCCAGCCACTATGTCCCATTGACGTAGCCATGCCATTTGCAGTTGCTCAGGCCAATTCAGCTCATGTCCAGTCTGAAGTTGACAAAGCAAGTAGCTTCATCGAGCGCATTCAACACATCAGCCAACAGGTTCATGATATATTGGACAGAGCCAATGCCAAGTACAAGCAACGCCATGATCAACACCGGGTGCCACACAACTTCCAGGTGGGTGACAAAGTATGGCTACATTTGCAGAAGGAGTGCCTCACTGGACCCCACCGCAAGCTTCACCCGCTCCAATACGGGTCGTACACCATCAGCAAGGCTATAGGGAACAATGCATTCGAGCTCAGTATTCCACCATTCCTTGGTCTGCACCCAGTCTTCAATGTGGATCGCCTTCGTCCTTACTTCCCACCTCTACTTGACACCTCGGACATTGCAGAACAACTCACAACAACTGAGTTAAATCGAGATTGCATGGAACAGGCCACCACAGATTGCATCATGGACATGCAAATCAAGAACACTCGCCAGCAGAAGATCCAACTATATAGGGTTGTCAAAGCTGGCCAACTCCTGCACCAAGGAAAGTGGTTCACCAGGGACCAAGTTCAGCAGAAATTTCCTCATCTCATGGAGGAACTTAACACAATAGGGACCATTGCTTCCTAAGGGGGGAGGAATGATCCAGGTGGATATTGGTGGTCACCCACCTATTCCACTTGGCCCCCCACCATTGTCTCTTCCAGTTTTTCAGTTTCGGCATAACTTACTATTTTTAGCAGTTTTTCGGGTCCTGAACTACATGGTGTTTTGAGGCCTAAGCGATTTTTGGAACGCATTGGGCCTCCAACGAAAGAATATCATTTTTGGGCATTTCAGTGTGATATTCGTGGTGAAGATGAGGAATCTCGGATAGATCTTTCTAACGAGGTATGGTACGCGTCAAACGGAGATCGTATGCCAAAGTTACGCCCCTGGGAAGTTGAAACACCAATTTACCCAAACGGGGCCCATAGTTTTGGCGCTTCATCCTCTAGGGTTAGGGTTTTGGCTGTTTAGGATTTTCCATTGTTTCTAAATGATAAATAGGCCCTCGAGCCTCATTGCCTTCCGGTTCGAGGCACCGCCTTGGCATACATCTCTTCTCGAGAGATAGCTACCGGCGCCTAGCTAGTTTATTTCCATTACATTTTGTAAAGCAAATTCAGTTCTTTGATATTAATGAAATGAAGTGTTATTTCATTTGCATCTCTGTATTTAATATTATATGTTTATTCGCATTTGCGTTCTGCGCAAATCCGGATGCATCTCAATGGCTTGTCCATGCACTGTAGTTAACTGATGTATTATTCATTTGATTAATGATTTAATAATTAGTGAATTAATTAATAATTAATTCACGCCACTCTCACTAGTGTATCAATCAGTTAGACTAGATACAACTAGCTCAACTATGTTTAACTCAGTTAAACTGAACACAACTCCACCAACTACCTCAATAACTCCACCAAACTCTGTCACATGAGTTCTAACTGAAGTATCCATGCAATAGCTCCACTTAACCCTCGGGAATAGCGTAATTCCTTCTGTCAGCTCCTGTGCCACATCTGTGCACTTAACTGAAGTGCTCCAAGAGAATAAGATAATGTTTATAGTCCAAATATTATTAAGAGCTAATAATATTCTACATATCTATTTTTAGACTGGCAATCTAAAAATAGATTCCGCCCAATATGTCTAAAATAGAAGTCCATCTATTTCTCCAACTTGACCAACCATCCACAAATAGCATCCTGCAACTCATAGAATATGATCGACATGTCTAAAAATAGACTTTGCGCCAAAAATAGCCTGCGGGCCCACTTAGTGAAGGCG